>OZ024860.1:41488278-41493278 GCA_964017155.1 Oasisia sp. SBJ-2009
GTGCCACAGAACATCTAGCCGCTGGGCGTAGAGGGCACCCCTTACAACTCAGGGTTCAACGCTTCCGGATACAAGCCTATAGGCATTCTTTCTTCATAAGCACAATAGAGCCCTGGAACAAACTCACGGTCCAAACAATAAATGCTCCCTCCATAGAGGCTTTCAAGCAGTGCCTTGAGCCTGACAGCACTGCGTATGGCTGTGACAGACCTTTTGGTTTAACGTATCGTGATTGCTGTTTTTTAACACGCACTGGCACGTTTTTATATGTATTATTTTAAACAGAAGAAGAAGATTATCACAAAATATAAGGTGTCACCATTGTGTTGCATCGTTTTGTTTTGGTCACATCACTTACTGTAATGTACCATCTATCTCATCTTTCACGATGTACTTCGTATCTCTTTATCACACTGTCTGTCATTTCTGCTCTTCCGTGCCACATATATTCCCTGTATGTTGAAGGATGATCTGGAAGCTGAACTGGAAGAGCTAATAATGGAAGAAAGCACACCTCAACTACCATCAGTGCCGACAGAAGAACCTGTAGCAGCAAGATCAGGTTTGGTTCCTGTCCTTTTCTTGTGTTCATTCAACAGAACAAACTGAAGTTTCTTACAGAGCTAAGACCAAAACAGGCCACCGTGTTTAGGTTCAGGCCACCATAGTTTTATTCAGACAAGATCAGTAATGAAGACATAGAATTCCTTATAATTCGGAATACCATTTTTCATTTGGCTTAATCAGTCTGTGGCATTTCTATTCTGGTCAACATAGGACACTAGATTCTATACGAGAAATCTTCGCGATGAAATGTGTCATTAGTTTTCTTGAATGTAAAATAGAGTGGATCTTCGCAATTAAAGTCACTCTCTGATCAGAGCCAAAATTACCCGAATAATCAGACTAATTTTCAATACTTCACTATTACAAAATAAATTATGTCTGCCTGGGGTTAATTTAACTGCAAGGTAAATGTATTACTGAGGTGACTATAAATCCCAGTTCTGTTCTATAACGATCACAGTTAGCACGGCACTGTTCTACTGTCACTGACGCTGACATGTTTCAGAGGGAGCGAAAGATTTGAGGAAAGAGCTGGCCGAGTTGGCTTCATGAGTCACGCTTCACTGACTGTCACGAATCACTCGCGACTACTTGACTTGCACATAAGCTGACGTCGCTGCCAGTCTTTCTCTTTCACTCACTTCTCCGGGATATTGCTGAATATAAATATTACACGGAGCAGCTCAAGCAAGACGTCGTCCCTTGTGTTATTGTGATGTAAACTGTTCAACATTGTCGAGAACCATCATAATCGGTTTTGCCTTTGTTGGATAGAAATATGATTCTATGCAAACGTGTGTGAGACACTCAGCTCTTTAACTTGATCTGTTTTGTTTCTCGCTGTAACTAGTAATGGTCTAGTTAGCACTTGCATTTGTATAACATATTTAAACAGAACTTCGACGAATATAATTTATGTTGCCTGTTGCATGTTAATTATCTTTGGTGGCGTAAAGCCTGCAGGGTGGTGTCAGTTCGTAGCAATATATAGCCTCAGCAATATAGGGCGTGGAAGTGGGTCACGATACATGGCGTGACTTCGCGCGATTGGAGCTTATTGGGGTCTAAGCGAGACAATTAGGGACTGGTCACAAGAATAATACACAATAAAATATTTTACGGGATTTGCATTTTACATTGCTGTACGTTGTGGTTTCGATAAGCACGTATATCTGACAAGTTGTCTAAATGCGCATAATCATAACACATGTGTATGTTTGTCCCCAAACAATTGTATTACGCGAAAAATGGCACTTTTTATTATTAGAACAAGATCGCCAAACGCAAGTACTTGCCGCTGTTGCCATGGCAACCACCATTATAATCGAGTAAAATTCATGATTTCCGTGATCATTGTCACCGGCAAAGTGTTCCACTGCTTTGGCTTGTAATAATCCTTCGGACAGTATAACTGAAATAGTTAGACTGGAACAGTTCGATTATTACAACCAAAAACAAAACGAAGTCCTATACGTTAACATGGAGAATAAGGACCTCCTGCCCCAGTCTCGTTTTCGCGCGCGAGACTTACACGCCCTATTGTGTATCCACTAAGAACTAATGACTACTAAAGTAAAGTAAAGTAAAGTAAAGTAAAGTAAAGTAAAGTAAAGTAAAGTAAAGTAAAGTAAAGTAAAGTAAAGTAAAGTAAAGTAAAGTAAAGTAAAGTAAAGTAAAGTAAAGTAAAGTAAAGTAAAGTAAAGTAAAGTAAAGTAAAGTAAAGTAAAGTAAAGTAAAGTAAAGTAAAGTAAAGTAAAGTAAAGTAAAGTAAAGTAAAGTAAAGTAAAGTAAAGTAAAGTAAAGTAAAGTAAAGTAAAGTAAAGTAAAGTAAAGTAAAGTAAAGTAAAGTAAAGTAAAGTAAAGTAAAGTAAAGTAAAGTAAAGTAAAGTAAAGTAAAGTAAAGTAAAGTAAAGTAAAGTAAAGTAAAGTAAAGTAAAGTAAAGTAAAGTAAAGTAAAGTAAAGTAAAGTAAAGTAAAGTAAAGTAAAGTAAAGTAAAGTAAAGTAAAGTAAAGTAAAGTAAAGTAAAGTAAAGTAAAGTAAAGTAAAGTAAAGTAAAGTAAAGTAAAGTAAAGTAAAGTAAAGTAAAGTAAAGTAAAGTAAAGTAAAGTAAAGTAAAGTAAAGTAAAGTAAAGTAAAGTAAAGTAAAGTAAAGTAAAGTAAAGTAAAGTAAAGTAAAGTAAAGTAAAGTAAAGTAAAGTAAAGTAAAGTAAAGTAAAGTAAAGTAAAGTAAAGTAAAGTAAAGTAAAGTAAAGTAAAGTAAAGTAAAGTAAAGTAAAGTAAAGTAAAGTAAAGTAAAGTAAAGTAAAGTAAAGTAAAGTAAAGTAAAGTAAAGTAAAGTAAAGTAAAGTAAAGTAAAGTAAAGTAAAGTAAAGTAAAGTAAAGTAAAGTAAAGTAAAGTAAAGTAAAGTAAAGTAAAGTAAAGTAAAGTAAAGTAAAGTAAAGTAAAGTAAATTAAATTAAATTAAAGTAAAGTAAAGTAAAGTAAAGTAAAGTAAAGTAAAGTAAAGTAAAGTAAAGTAAAGTAAAGTAAAGTAAAGTAAAGTAAAGTAAAGTAAAGTAAAGTAAAGTAAAGTAAAGTAAAGGTAAGTTTTTATATAGCGCAGTATCCAGTCCATAGGACTGATCAAAGCGCTTTCACACATTACTTCCCCGGCTGACATGTTCATTCAAATACCATCTCAACTTCTCTGGGAAGCATCCAGCCACATGCTACAATTAATGTGCGAAAGGCTGCGCGTACACATATCCACCACTGTCTATTGCCAGGTACTCATTTATACAGCTGAGTGAACTGAACTTACCCAAGGTTTTAACACCGCAGCACAGGATTCGAACCCGGGTTCTCTTAGTCGAGAGTCCGGAGGTCTACCCCTGAGCCACTGCGCTCTACGATATAGAGCGCAGTGCTCTACTACTCTTGTTTCGTGTTAACTGTTGTACATTCTCTTATGTTGGTGTGTGTGGCGTGTGGCTGAAGAGTCGGTTTGTTGCATATGTCAGCTTCTGTCATATTATGATGTACAATAAAACGTGTATTGGGCAACCACTAATGCGCTTGTTGCATCCAATGGAAATGCAGTGAGCGGTCACCTGCGAATGCGGAGAGGGCACATTTAAAGCTGTCACAATATTGCTATTACTTACTTTCGGACAGCCGAAATGTGATACATTTAGCCATAAACATATGTGCGTTTGTGTATGTGTGTGCGTAAGTGCGTGCGCTCAGACGTGCATGTGTGGTGTTTTTTCGTGCGACGTTCCGTATTTCGGAATCTAACCAAACACCTCCAACCGACACTCCTTGGAGGGTCACACTCATTCGGTCGGGGGGATAGTCACGCTAACGGAAGTGTAATAGTAATACACATGCCGCCATGCGTTCGTTGAGTAATGCCCTGCCCACACCATACCTCGCCAGGACGTAGACCTTGGAGACATTTGCTCACATTTGACGTATAGGGGCCTTGCGACCTGTGGAGGGCGGGTGTGGACGCCCTCGCAAACCTTATAAGTCAAAGTCTTGCGATATTTTGACAATTCTCCTGTTGAATCTTTGAAATCGCTAGACGACAGTGTGGACGGCATCGTACACCGCTAGACGGTAATGTGGACAGGTTCGTCGCAGGTCACAAAACGTAAGTCCCATAGAGGAATTCCGAAAAACGCTTCAGCCAATCAGCGTGCGAGTATCGAATGACGTCTTCTCACAAAAAAGCCAAATTTCCTTTTGTACACACCAGATGGCGTGTATGGTCCCTCTCGATGAGAAGGTACATATTTGCGGTGTGGACACGAAAATCGTAACTCACGGCGTAGATCGCAGTTGCTTTTGTCTGCGACGCGGGGTGGACACCCTTCGTCGTACATCGGATCCAGCGTGGACCGGGCATTAACCTACGTGCATGCGGGAACATTATTCTATTGTTGCGAATGATACACTCAAAACAGCGATTCATTTCATCTGGGTGGTTCCCGAAATCTTGGCGTGTAACGTCATAATGTTACGTCTACCAACCACGTGATGTCGATATTGAGATCTCGCGTCCGGTCTCAGGCCAAGGTCAAGCGTGGAACTCGTGATTGAGCTCACCGAGACAAAGTTAATTATAAATATAATACAAGTGTTATTTAGAGTTTGTCATCGTTTTGTCGAATGGAACAAAGCAGACAATGTATAACTTATTTTGCATATCAGTGCGTGAGTTTGTGAATTAAGGAAAATATGCTCCTCTACCACTGGCTTTGTTCATCTGTCTGTCATTCACTGTCATATTGTTTATCTCTCTCCTTCTCTCCATCTCTCCTTCCCCCCCCCCCATGCCTCCGTTCCCTCCTTCCTTCTTTCCTTCCTTCCCTCCCTCCCTGCGCCCTCCTTCCCTCCACCCCCTTCCCTCCCTGCATCCCTCCCACTCCCTCATTCTCTCCCTCCTCC
>OZ024860.1:41498278-41510778 GCA_964017155.1 Oasisia sp. SBJ-2009
ATTCCACCACCGGGTCTCCATCTCCAGGTGTTTCCCTCCTTTTGTGGCTCCACATATCTCTTCTGCTGCCCTCATGATGACTTTCCTAAATATTTTCCAACTTTCTTCTGAATTAGAGTCTGCCTCCAGCTGGTATTCCTCTTCCACTTTGTCTCTATATTCCGCCACTTTTTCTCCCTTCAAAGTCCAGATCTTAATTCTTTTTCTTTGTTCCTTCTCCTATGTTTTGCTTCTTTTGTCCTCAGGACTGTACACAGCAGCCGATGCTGAGATACAACCTCCTCTCCTGGTATTACCTTACAGTCTCGCATTTCCTTCAGACCAGCTCTTCGTTTCATGATGAAATCAATTTGTGAGCTGTTCCCTCCACTCTTATAAGTGATTAGATGCTCTTCCTTTTTGTTGAAGAAGGTGTTCACTAGTGCCAAGTCTAGGCTCTCCATGCTTTCCAAGATGTTCTCTCCTTCTCTGTTCCTTTGGCCATAGCCTTTTCCTCCATGCACTCTTTGAAAAAACACCTGGGTTTCCCCCCCCCCACATGCCCATTTAGGTCAGCTCCTACTACAATCTTCTCTGTTCTCGGCACTCTCGTCATCAAATCTTCCCAGTCTTTCAAAAACTCCTCCTTTATCGTCTCTGTTTCTCCACTCTGTGGGGCATATGCTGACACTATGTTGAATATCTCTCCAGCTATCACCAGTTTTAGCTTAATTAGTCTGTCTGATGGTCTTGACACTTCAACTACTTTCTCTTTAAACTCTGGGCACAGAATGACCCCCACTCCGTTTCTACCGCTTTTCTCTCCACTGTATAAGATCTTGAATCCTTCTCCCAACTTTCTTGCACTGTTGCCGGTCCACTTGGTTTCATGTACACATAGAATTTCTATTTTCCTTCTTTTGCACACCTCTACTAGCTCTCTCCCTCTCCCAGTCATCGATCCCACATTCCAACTTCCGATCTTGACATTTCTTTCCTTTCTTTCCACTATCTTCTTTAGCTGTGGCCGTGGCCTCCGCAGTACCCCTCGTCCACTTCTAATGTCAACCGGGGGCTGCTGGCACGCGTCGCCACCGGGGGACGCCTTAGCAATATCCGACAATCTGTGAAAATATGTGTGTGTATATATATATATATATATATATATATATATATATATATATATATATATATATATATATATATAATTATATATATATATATATATATATATATATATATATATATATATATATATATATATATATATATATAATATCCATATCGGTATTCATATCCATATAGGGTGCAGTTGAGCATATGTGGCACTGTATTATAGCAGTAATTAAAGACCAAATTAATTAGTAATTTTATTTCCTCGTTCACCGGAACACAGGCAAGGAGGCAACTAGGGAAGTATAATTTATTGAGCTGGTACCTCGTGGAAGCGTATATTCATAGGTTCCAAAACATGATGAGGCCCACAATATGTGTGGAATTCCATATGTCTGGAGTATCCTATGGATATTGTCGAAGGTTTTTCCGAAGTCTATAACGTTTATACACAGTTCTCTCTGTCATTCTGTGCACTATTCAATACTGTTTCTGAGAGTGAAGCTTTGGTCTGTACAACCTCTTCCTTTTCTTAATCCATTTTGTCCCTTTCTTATCACTTCGTCTACTGCCAGTCAGTTTTCTTGGGAATTTTCACTATTATACTTTTGCACCAATGATTGGGAATGGTCTTATCACAAATAAGGTTAAATGAAATCTGGCCGCCAGTTCAGGCTCTGTTTTGAATAGTTCTGCATACATTTCATCACGACCAGATGCCTTTTCGTTAGTGGGTTCCTTGATAGCAGCAACCGTGTCTCCCTTGGAGGGGGGCCCTACGTTGATGCCTTCAGGTGAATCTTGGATGTTTCGTTGGTCTGATGGGTTGGATCTGTGTAACACCATAGAGGGAAAAAGTATAGAGGCGGTGTGGTGGTCTCAAATTCTTCTCAGTCCAGGACTCGACTAAACGCATATCGCGTATGCACGCGCATGCGCAGTGACCACTCTTAGCTGTTTTTTACGCGCTGTGACGTAGTGGCAACGGCATACGTCATGCCCGGGCCGAGATTCGACTAAACGAGCATTGCGCATGCGCAATGTACGTCATAGATTCGGCTAAACGGACATTGCGCATGCGCAATGTACGTCAGAGCCCGTTATGACGCAAGCTTGTTGCAGCGACACTTCCCAAAGGACAGAGGCTATTCACACAGATGCTCAGCGCATACTGGTAGAACTAATATTCGCTCTACCTAGGCTAAACCACTTTATTGGTACTACACAAAACAGAATAATTTTTCACAGTATATCAGTGTGCTATGTCTGTAATTCCATGATTGTTGTTCATAAAAAATATTTTAAAACATTCTTTGGAGTGATGTACTTATACGAATATAAAACAGTAAAAATGAAGATGTTGCAATATATGCTTGCTCTCTAAAACCGTGTATCTTGTTTATACTGTGTAACCAGGAAAAGTCATGTGACATGTGTATGAGTAATGAGGATTTTATCCCAGATAGTTGTCTAACAAGTATGAGTACTTTTGAAAGTAGTCATATTTGTGATTGCTATGAGGATATTGTAAAAATAAAACATAACCCTTTTGGACTCAAGCTCTTAATATAAGATTGTTTTCATTTTTATTTATATACCTACCTACGTGATGAAAATGTTATTGTCGGAACATACTTTCCAGTTTACTTATTGCATAAAGACAATAATAGTTTGTTTTCGGTTAACCACGAATACTAATGGTACTAACAAGTACTTCAGCCCCCAAGCATGAACACAATCAGACACTTTTTAGTAAATACTTTATTAACTAAAATAAAATATCATGCACATATTCATAATTTTGTCTTCTTTTCAGTATGTATGTTTCACTTATTAAAAACAGAAATCTATTATTGATAATTGTGTTGTGAAATAGTAAAAAATGAGTGTATTGATGCTTTATTGGCTTTAATAATAAAGGCATGAAAATGCTATGTTGCGAATTTTTTTATTTTTAACAACTTGTTGCTTAATTGTCTGATGGACTTCCTGCAGAGAACATAATCATTATGTAGTTGTTAACTTGTTTTTTCGTTATATCTTCTACCTGTTGTAAGTCACCAGTACTGTTTCACCAACCTGGACAAAGGGGAACCAAGAGAGAAGTGGTCATGCATTCACAAAATAAAGTAGTTTTACAAAGACAATTAACTTGTCATGTGGATTAATCAATTGAATTATATATTTGCATTGTAATTAAGAGTAAGTACTAATGTCTCGGTTTCACTTGTTAGCTCAATTCCAACTTGTATGCCTTTGTGCAAAATATGGGTTTATTGACCGAAACATTGCATTCCCCTTGTAATTATGCTGATATTCGTGTGAAAGTTGTATTAAATCAGTAAAACCTGTAGCCAAATTGCGCCATTAGTTAAAGGGAGACAAAACTGAAAAGTTACATGCTATGCACGTGAAAGATTGAATAAAAACGAACTATTTTGAACGGTAATCACATTTTTTAAGTCAGTGGTTTATTAATTAAAAAAATCTGAACACCTTTTCTATCAAAGTTCGTCAGTCTCGCCATTTTGACTGTGGTGTGACGTCACTGATGATTGGCGAGATGAGTCGCAATCTGGCAATTCTGTATTTTAAATAATCGCCAGGTGGCGCTGTGACGCGGCTGTATACATCCGATCCGTGTAGATTTTTCGATCAGAAATAGCTGAATTTCGATTGCAACGATAAGGGCCAACATTTTCAAGATAGAATGGAACGCGCTGGTAAACCTGGTAAAGAAGACACGCCGAAATGCAAAGGCGAGTAACAAGCCAAGGCGACATTGACAAGTGGTCACTCCGTCGAAACTCGCCGAAACTTCGAAAGGCGAATGTATCATTGACATTGTATGCTGTTACTCACTTCACTTGCTGTAACTATGAAGACTCATGAATCTGCTATTCTGCACGCAGAGCCTGTCGGTGAAGGTAAGAATTTATGTGTCTAATATAAGAAATGTTGGCCTAAATGTCCATTATGAAGTCCGGGCTGGATAATAATTTTAAAATATCAACGCCAACGGAGTGAGTCGATGGTGGGTCAGTGACACTGTCACTGACAGGTCTGTTGATGGCCACCTCGCATTCGGTCCCGGGATTCGGCAGTTTCTACTTAGTCACAGCCATGCCATGTATTATTCTCCAAGTCAGTGGTCTAGTCACGGACGTATATACACTGGACTGCTGTCTCCGGGTTCAAGGCCGCTAGAGTAGCGCAGCAAGGTCAACTTCGCACAAGAGGTATAAGTTACTTCCGGTTGTCTGCTAGTTGTTGGCAATTTCGCAGTTGACCGCAGGAAAACATCGTATAAATAAGACATTTGGATAAAATCTTCCATGACATGTATGTTTAATAGAATCCTAGCAAATACATTGTTTGGAAAGTTTTTTTGAGTGAATTATTGACAACTTTAAACGGCTAAAATGCGTTGCCGCGAAAACGTAACTGACCCAGTCCCAACTACGTATACGAAGTCGAAGTACTACCACTAGTCTGTGTTGCAATTTATCAGTAAATGAAACCGTGGCTGCTTTGGTGGTTAGGGCAAACCCAGACTAGGGAAGGAAACAATTCATCAGTTTTAATCAAAATTAATGACTTGGGATTTAGTTACAGTCACGAAATGGACTTTAGGACAAGGGCCAACATTACACAGATGGTCCCGAGACAAGCCTTCCCCTCCACACCCGATGATCGTTACGGGAAATATAGTATGCAGCCCTGTTGTACGCACTTCAAAAAAAAAAAAAAAACTTAATTTTATTACGATACCTTTATTAGATCCAAAGTTATTGCAATTTAAAGACTGAAAAATGCGCAAAATTTGTGTATCTCTTATAATGGCAAAATGAGCTAATTTTAGTTTTTTCTGTTGATACATATTTGATTAAGTGACTTTAAAATGGCATAACTTTGTTATTTATATAACTATTACAATACTGTTTGCCGTATTTTGAAATACATTAAATGGAGTAATTATTTTATTCAATACTTATGTTTTTCACACTAGTTAATTACCTACTCCTAGTTAAGTAATGCACTAAGTTAACAGGCCAAAACATTCTAATTACGTCCCGCCGAGTCCATAAATATGAAGATATTTATACATATTATGCGGGATGCATAACCACATTGATTACGAGAATATATTAACTATTCATGTAATAATAAATGAGTTGATAGGTGATAATTAGTAGGCAACCTCGAAAGACAGAAACCTTTTTTGTAAAATGCCACAATTTCCATGAAGATGTTTATAATATTATATAAACATGAAATTTGTAAAAACCACCTGACTTATGGTAAGAGATATAAATAAAACAATTATGTAATAAAACATAATTAAAAATAAAGCAATTAATAAATCAATATATAATTAGTAGCCGTGCTTCATAAATATGAATAAAAGGCCATAATGTCCATAAGTATTAAGACATTTTCACATTAATTACGGTAGTAGATAGACATTAGCCAGTAATTTCATATTAACACTACTTTAATTAATAAGTTAATATTGGCTAATGTTAGCATGCTAACTCAACTAATGGTTATGTTTTTTATGAAAGCCTGCAGTAAATAATTATGAAGTAAATATAATGTATGCAGTGTTTAGAACCACATGAAACATTATGATCAACCATCAATAAATACATGTCATTACAACATAAATAATAACTTTATTAATACATATTATCTAAATAACAAACAGATTAATCCATGACAATGAAGCCCAGTTGTCACACTTCACTTGTTTATGGGTGACCGTGTGTTTACAGGTTGGACAAATGCTGCAGGCTCAGTAGAGATCAGTAATAAATTGTTACCGTTTCATGATATTCTGCAGTTCAACATGAACTTGATGAAGTAATGTTTATAAATGTTCAGTGTTTCGTCACCGACTCCAACATCTCGTGTGCCAAATGCAAGACTGCTTACTGCGTTACCCTTCATAGGGATAAAGTGCACGATGAAGAAGCTGCTCACATTACTCCACCTCACAATACTGTCTTTTTGCAATATTCACAATATTCTGCAAGATCTACCCAAGAATGTTCATAATCCAGTGTGCCCCGTGTCGTACAGAAACTGTCTAATACCAGTGTCTTGTAATTAAGTTTGTATTATTCAACGTGTATTAAGTGTCACATTCAGTGAGATAAATTATGTAAAATTATTTAGTGTATGCAGATGACGCCTATGATATATTGATGATTTTGTAAGCTATGTACCTTCACAGTTAACTGACAGATAGTGTTGTTCAGACAATACAATAATGCTGTGTTCTTGTCCATTAAAACTGCAATGCACATGTCATGTTCACAGGGACTGTATCTTTAGACGGCCTAGATATGCTGCTGTGTCATCTTCAGCCAGATGAAGCTTGTAATTATGCACACACGTATTGTGTGTAACTTTCAGGTGCGAGATTTCTGAAATAAAAGAATTCAAAGTGCATGTAATAACTACAATAATTAATCAAACACATGACAGAATTATTGTATATCCATCCCAAGGATTTAAATAAATAAACTAAAAATAACAAATACACAATTCTTAGTAATGTTTACATTTCTAGAAGTAATTGCATTATTATTTATTATAATTAGCAATAGTTGTAGTGATATTTTATTCACAACAATGTCATAAAACAGGACCAGAATAAATAAATTGCACATGAACATTCATCAAAATAAAAATTACACAAATAAATAATAAATACAAGCGAATGGCAGTCAATATTGAAAAAAGTTCTCAATGCCTAACCGGGCCTAGGCATAGCCATGTGCATCGGCAATGGGCATGTATAAACTGACAGCACAGAATGACAGATCGGTTAAATAAAATTATTATGAGTATTTAAACATTACATATAATTCAAATCTATGAACTTACACGCATGGCAAGACAGTAGACTGGTTAAAACGTGCGTCACTTGCCCAAGATAACATCTGCCTTGCCTTCGGAAGTTCGGTATTATTTACGGAATTACGCCATTAATTTACGCCGGCACCCCGGTGCACATTATAGGTCATGTACGACGAAAATAGAATTAAATAAACCATTTAGAACTACACTGGAGATAGCCACAACATTTACCAACCTAGGTACAGTCATCGTTTAGGAAAATTCTCACTATTATTGAATTAAACAGTTTTATTTACCGCAAGAATCCTCTCGATGTTCGGCAACTCCATGCAGTGGCTAGCAGACCGGAAGTCAGGAATACCTCTTCTGAGCTCGTGACCTTTGCAGCTAACTCCGCCGCTCGCGAAGCGCCGCGAGCGGCAGAAGACAGCAGTCCAGTGTATATAAGTCCGTGGTCTAGTGTCGGATATGTTATACACAACTTGAAGTTACCCAATTTGAAACACATCATTGTCATCATATCACATGTATGGCTCTCCGATTTATCTCAGCCTGACACAGAGTGACAGGCTCGGTCCTTCACCCATGCTTAAAGTTAAAACTGGTTTCAGGAATCACATTTTTCCAAATTGTCCATAAATGTGATAATAATGCAGATTAATTGTTGTTTTTCAAATACTGGACATTATTATATTAACAGCATCGACTGTGACATGTTTTTATATTGTTGGCATAGCTTGACCTGTGGGACTAAAAAACAGATGTGTGTCAATATTGATTGTTCTTTTAATAGGTGTGGTATATTTAAAGCGAGGGTTTGGAGCCTAATTCTGGAGGGCTAAATAAAGAAAATCACCACCCATGTTCTTTATGAAATTAACTTCATGCTGAATAATAAAGTTATGTTTTTTAGCGGAAATATATGTACAGTGGAATGTCTCTATTAAAAATAACCATTTTTAACTGGGTAAAAGTAACACAGCTAGCAGAACAAATATTCTAAACTATAACATATGTGGATATATTTATGTATATTCTGTGATGGTCTTAATTGCAATGTAACTTTGTTGTCGAGATTACCATAATAGTGGCGAGGTAACCATAATAGTAGCTGTGAGGTTCCACATTGTGCTACTAATATTTCTTATTCATGAAAAACTCATTTAAACATCTGGTTTTGTTTCAGATGTGCCATGATATACCCGTACAGCATATTACAAATGGCCATGGATTTTATAGTCTGTGTTTGGAGCAGACAGTGCTTCCAAATGTAACCGGTTAGGCAACTGTCACGTAAGTATAATATTATGTTCATGTATTTATAACAACAGTGAAATGTGTTGCTCACAATTTATTGACAATGAAAATAACATTAGAGTAACCAGAACACCAAGCAAACTAACATGATACAACATTTTATATAATACAAATGACATTTCATACAATGAAAACACCACACATTATTCCATAGTAGAAATATACAAAAAAATCATGTTTAACAGTAAATGATGTAGGATCACTCTAGAACATTTTGAGTAGCATGCCCAGTTGTCCACTATGTGAGAACTGAAAAAAGTTCCAGTGATTTTATAAAAACAGAACATGTATTCTATTGTATTTTCTACAATGATAATGGATTGAGTTACCTCCATTTTCATATGTCACCTGTCAACACAGTTCTTATATAGTGCAGTATCCAAACTTAGACATGGGGTCAAATACATTTGTATTTGAAAGTATTTAAATACTTTTTAAGTATCTGTAATTTATGTTTAGGAATTATAAGTATTTGGATTCCTCAAGAGTATTTGTATTTAAATAAATTTCAATGTATTTGACCCCATGTCTGCTCAGCATTGTCCAAAGTGCTTTACACTTTACTCCCTGGCATACCGATTCAATTAAACACCATCTCATGACTGTGGGAAGCATCCAGCCAAGCTGTAATTAATGAATCAAGTCGGTTCGTGTACACATATCCACCACTGTCTATAGCCAGTTACTTGTTTACATAGCCGAGTGAATTGAAGCAATGATGGGTGAACAGACATGCCCAAGGTTCGACACAGCAGCACATGGTTTCGTTCTCGTAGTTGAGAGTAGTTGTAGCCGAGTCCAAAGCTTTAAACCACTGCGCCACTATACATAGTTGATATATATTTATTTAAGCCTCATTTTATTTCAGGAGTCCAAGTCGGCCATATACAGAGAGTTTTACCTGGTGGATCCATGACAGGCTTAGCCGAAGGGTACAGAGAGTCATACCAGGGTATACCAGCCATAAGATCGAACTTCTGTGCTCTCAACGGAGAACAAGATCTGGGATAACACTTGGCACTTGTTGACTGCTGCCCTTCCGAATTATCACTTGATTTGTATATAAGCAGTTGGATTGACTATGAATAAATCAACTGACTCTTGACACCAGCAGACCTTGTTTCATTAGCTTGGGCATATCTGAACCAAGGACTGCAATTCCGACATGAACAGTCATTGTGGGCAGCGGCAGTTTGACAAAGATGTACCCCGCAATTCACCGTTCACTCATTCTGTCTCCATGGGCTGGTGGATCTGCAGGTAAACATACAGCTGTAGTGTCTTCCGCATCTCCAACTACTTGCGTCTTGACCAGAAAACAGCCATGTTGTCAGGGTTCACTAGGATGTGGCCGGACGTTCTTGCTAGAGCCATGGTTCCATTCCTATAAATAAACAGGAGACGCTGTACTGCTAAATATTGACTGTTTGAATTTACTCTGTTTTTGTATGAAAAAAGATATTCAATGTGCGCAATGGTGAACAGTGTCCTTTACTTTGGTGCGCAGTGTGTTGGAGTGGCAATATCAACAACCAGGACAGGATTAGGCTATATACATTTATCAAGAAAGCAAATGGGACTGTAAGGATGGAACGGGTCATGGATCATGGGTAGAGTACAGAAGATTTCTGGCAGATGACATACACTCACTAAGACCTTAATTTGACATCTGACAGGAGTGACAGATACTGACTGAGCTGCATGCGCTAGAACTGCATTCATATTATTGCACAGTGCTTGCACAAACAGATAGATGATGAAGCTGCTCCAGCTGCTGTCTTCATATTCCGATAGATATGTGTGTATGTTTGTGTGGTGATACATATTACATAAACTAAGGTATGATAACTGATTACATGATCATTTAGTGTTTATGCACTAGAGTTAACAGTCAGTCATGCAATTTCCTAATGTTGGTAAACGTGGTACAGTTTATTGAAATTGTATTGCACATGACCAATTATTATTTTCATTTCACCCCACTCGTTTCATTTCATTTCATCAATCTCGTCCTGCTAGTCCTAACGATTTTCGTCCAGTAGCGTTGACGTCGCACGTAATGAAGAGTTTTGAAAAAATCATTAAAACCATGATCATGACCCGTACAGACCATCTTTTAGATCCCCTGCAATTTGCATATCGGCCTGGGAGAGGGGTGGAGGATGCAGTCGCTACTCTAATAAATTATGTACTTTGTCATCTTGAGGACGCCAAAACCCATGCCAGAGTTCTCTATCTGGATATGAGTTCTGCCTTCAATACGCCGCAGCCTCACTTGTTGTTTAAGAAATTAATTTCCGAATTTAAGCTTGAATCTGAATTTGCGCTATGGGTGCTTGATTTTTTGGTGGGGAGACCCCAACAGGTTCGAGTGAATAACACAACTTCTAGCGTGAAGGTTGTTTCCACTGGCTCACCCCAAGGATGTGTCTTATCCCCTCTTTTATTCATTTTATACACAAATGATTGCAGGAGCATCCGTCCGAATAGGTACTTTATTAAATTCTCAGATGATACAGCTTTACTCAGTCTGTTGTCTAACGATGAAGTTGGCCATGGTCCTGTGTTAAACGACTTTGTTGCATGGTGTGATAGATCGTATTTGTGTCTGAATGCAACAAAAACCAAAGACATGTGCATTGATTTTAGGAAATACCCTCCATCCCAGTCTGATACTGTCATCCACGATAACAAGGTAGAGGTAGTTGACGAGTATAAATACCTCGGCACAACAATTGACAATAAGTTGAAATGGGACCGCCACTGCAGTGTCACGTACAAGAAATGCCAGCAGCGTCTTTACTGCCTTAGAAAACTTCGATCCTTTAATATTGATAACACCATTTTATCCATGTTTTACAAATCTTGTATACAGAGTGTTTTGACATTTTCTTTTATATGTTGGTTTGGGAACGTTAGCCAGAAAGACAAGAATAAATTGCAGCGCGTTGTAAATATTAGTAGCAAAATAACCGGCCTCAAACAAACCTCTGTCACTGCTTTGTACGAAAAGCAGGTTCTCCGTAAAGCCAATAAAATAATTAACGACAGCACACACATCCTATATAACGAGTACGTCCTTCTGCCCTCGTCCAGAAGGTTCAGAACAATAACATCCAAAACAAACAGAAAGCGAGATTCATTCATCCCAATGTCAGTACGACTCCTAAATTCAAAACGATAATCACCTCTGGCGTTATGTGTGTATGTTGTATTTTTTTTATTATTATTTTTTATTTTATTTGTGTAAAAGGAAGACCACAATTACAATTTAACTTTAATTTTAAAATTATATTATAGAATTTATCTTGTATTTTATTATGATTGATGTTCACTTACTGTTTTAATGATGAATTTATTAGCATTTTTTTTTATTTCTCTACTCTGTATTTTATATTTTTATGACGACGAACGCTGCAAAATGAATTTCCCGGTTCGGGACAATAAAGTGTTATTGTATTGTATTGTATTGCATTGCATTGCATTGCATTGCATTGCATTGCATTGCATTGCATTGCATTGCATTGCATTGCATTGCATTGCATTGCATTGCATTGCATTGCATTGCATTGCATTGCATTGCATTGCATTGCATTGCATTGCATTGCATTGCATTGCATTGCATTGCATTGCATTGCATTGCATTGCATTGCATTGCATTGTATTGTATTGCATTGTATTGTTCTATGACATTCCTCTCACAAAATGTCCACAAGAGCTTTTATTGCTACATTGTTTGTGTCATGTTGTATCTTATATACAGTGACTTGCTATCAAGTGTGGTTGTCTTTAATAAAAAATTGTGATAATGACATTTAAGTACTTTAATTTATATTATTCAATAAACAGAAACGTTCAAAATATTAAACGAACAGGAATATATATGACAATGTATATTGTTAACTGACAAAATGTCATATTGACACATCACGCCACTGTGCATGGTGGAGCATCTGACTTACTTGCTAAACTACTGGATTAAATTATTGTTGAATTAGGTTAGTGATTTACACGAAACAGTGGTTGAGGGCAGATAATTCCACTCTTATTGTGGTGGGGAAGAAACTGGTTCCAAATGTTTTCTGAGTGATCTTGTGGGATATCTACAAGTCCACGTTCCATCTAGTATATATATTATTATGCTAGCCTGTTAATGGGATGTGTTAATGTTTCTTCTTGTTTGCTAAGTGTGTCCCAATATTTCAAGAAACTTCCTACCAATAAAA
>OZ024860.1:41515778-41550778 GCA_964017155.1 Oasisia sp. SBJ-2009
CATTGTTGTATGACTAACTTAAACTAATTAATATATAATTTACATATATCAAAAATCCAAGATGGCCGACAATATATATGAAAATCAGTTTTGTTTTGTTGATTCCTACATAATTATAAGCTACTATTTTCTCAATTATTATACCATTGCAAGATATTATATGTCGTTAATTAGAACCACAAAAACTAACACTCATACATCAACTGGGTTCTATTTTATATCACTCAGGAAGTTGGTCCTGTTTTTCTCATATCAGGATTGAAATGATACATACAGCAAATGACACTGCCATCATAAGTGCTATGTGGAATATAGCACATGCAAGTACAAAGCAAAATTATATTGTGTAAATCAGAATACATTTGCCAACACAGTGTCATAAAAAATACTGTTGCGTGGCTACAAAACATATTGAAAATAATCAGAATATGACTTATATCAAAAATCCAGACAAGAAGCAAGATGGACGATAAGATACATCAAAATCTGTTTTTTGTTGTTGCTAATGCGCAATTATTTGACAGCTAAGAATCGAAGAAATATCGCAGATGTCAAACACCGCTGTCAACATAGCTGCTGCTTTTCACATTTTCATCAAAATCATAGGTCATGCTAACTAAACAACTGCAATTCTTGCTCACGAACATCGCTAACATGAATAGTGAAACATTTACGATCGACTTCTGATTTGATGTTGCTAGAAAGTGTCGTTTTTCTTGATAGATATATGCAAACTTGGCGTCAAACTATCGGTAAATCTTATGCCTACATCCGGGTATAATTTGACGAAGCTTCTGCGAAAAACGAGTGACATCTAGCGATTATTGTACACAGTGGTGTCAAAACTGAAATTTCGGTGTTCAGGATCCAAGAGGTTAATAGGAGTGCCGCCTCTATACTTCTTTCCTCTATGGTAACACTTCGTCAACATGTTCTGCACATATTGCTCTTTGTCTGACGTCAGTATATGTCCTTGTTTGTCTCCTATAAGTGTGTTGTTTCTGTATATGTTTGGTGATCCTGAAGATGGTGCCTTGTTCTTGGTGTGGTGTTCTGTAGCTCCTTCAACCTTTGTTGCTAATTTGTCCATGTCGTGTGACCGGTTGTCTGCGTCACTTTACACCAACGCTAAGGCAGAAGTAAAACAATTACAGTCGAAATTGTTGGGGACATACTTGCATCAGTAATATATATATATATATATATATATATATATATATATATATATATATATATATACATATATATATACATATATACATATGTAATATATATGAAATATATATATAATATATGTAATATATATATATATGTAATATATATTACATGTATATGTAATATATATGTATATATATATATGTAATATATATATACATATATATATTACATATATGATATGTATATATATATAATATATATTACATATATATTATATATATAATACATATATATGTATATACATATATATATATGTATATATATATATATATATATATACATGTATATATATATATATATATTGTAAATGTACGGTTATCATCCAGGAACCATGATTACGCTCAAGAAATGATGGACGACCTGAGGAAACAAAACGACATAGCACGCGAAATAACAGATACCTTGGCAGCCCCTGTCGGATTTACCACCGACGACGATGACGTACGTTGCACAAATATATTTCATATTGCATAAGATTGAATCGATTTCGGTGTAGCTATTTGCGTAAACTAACAGCGTTCCTATCTGGTCTTAGCTATAACAAATTACATAATGTAATTCTTCTGTTGCGTCGTTAGTGTTTACTGTGCCATCTCTCACGATGTGGCTCGTATCTCAGTTGTCCCATATTTTCTCTGCTTTTCCGTGTCACATATATTCCCTGTTTGTTGCAGGATGAGCTGGAAGACGAACTGGAAGAGTTAATGAACGAAAGCACACTTCCGCTACCGTCAGTCCCGTCTGGCGAATCTGTAGCAGAACCAGGTTTGGTTCCTTTCCCTTTCTTCTGTTCATTCAGCAGAACAAACTGAAGTGTCTCTTACAGCTAAGACCAAAAGAGACCACCGTAGTTTGATTAAGACGAGATCAATAATGAAGATTTGGAATTCCCAATAACATTTTCTTTGGCTTAATCAGTCTGCGGCATTTCTATTCTGATCAAGCATTGTCACTACCTTAGATACAATATATATATATATATATATATATATATATATATATATATATATATATATATATATATATATATATATATATATATATATATATATATATATATATATATAAATATATACATATATAAATATATATATACATATATATATATATATATATATATATATATATATATATATATATATGTATATATATATACATATATGTATATATATATATATATATATATATATATATATATATATATATATATATATATATTTATTTATTATAGACAACATTATCTACGTTAAACATTATCCCTAAGTTACTTCAAAAGCATAAACTATTACTGAGGTGACAATAAATCGGAGTTATTCTGTATAACTGTCACAGTCAGCACGACACTGTTCTACTGTCAATGTCGCTGACATGTTTCAGAGGGAGCGAAGGGGATGAAAGTGTTGAGGAAGGAGCGGGCTCAGTTGGCGCTATGAGTCACGCTTCACTGACTGTCACGCTCCATTGACTGTCACGCGTCACTCGCCACTACTTCAGTTGCACACAAGTTGACGTCGCTGCCAGTCTTTCTCTTTCACACACTTCTCCGGGATATTGTTGAATATAAATATTATACGGAGAAGCTCAAACAAGACGTCGTCCCTTGTGTTATTGTGATGTAAACTATTTAACATTGGCGAGAACCATCACAATTGGTTTTCCCTTTGTATGATAGGAATATTATTATATGCAAAAGATAGGAATATTATTATATGCAAACGTGAGTGAGACACTCAGTTCTTTAACTTAACCTGGATTATTTCTCAGTGTGACTAGTAATGCTCTAATTAGTACTTGCAATAATCAGTGTAAACAGAACTTTGATGAAGCATGAAGCCTGCAGGGTGGTGTCAGTTAGTAGCAATATTGTGTATTCATTGACAACTAATGACTTCTCTTGTTTCGTGTGAACTGTTGTACATTCTCATATCTTGCTGTTTGTGGCTTATTATTATTATTTATTCAGCCTCCGTTGCCGGAGAAGAAACATTACATACATATTCATACGTGCAATCACATATAAAATACACACGGTGGAGAATATAAACCTGATAAAATAAAACAAATAGCAACAATACATACAGTGGCATGGTATAATATATAAAATTCAGTGTATATTGTGTATATCAGTTAAAATAAAGAGACGCGTAATATATTAGAGTGCAGTGGTTAAGAGATGAACTAAAAGATGTTCATGTGAATATGGCCTGTTAAAATTATCAGTAAATAAAAGGTGTCTAATCGAGTCAACAAGACCATCATTTGTCGCACTACTTTGGGGTACATGTTGATAACTAAAGGCTCGTTTAATGGGTGACTCGCCCATAGATAATACTCTGTCTAACAGGGTTCCAGGTACCGTTTCACCATAACATATAAAACGAGACAGTAAGTGCTGCATCAGTCGACGCGCTGGACTTTCCACTTTAAATATTCTACTATACAAGGATAAAACATTTCTATTTACAATATCTTCGATCTTTTCAATATTTAGTGCTTTAAGTAAGGCTGTGTTGTGGGATAGTTTGCTTAATCCAAGACTTTGTTTAATTAATTTACCCTGTGCAGATTCAAGTCGACGCATTTGGATGGCGGTGCTGCCCATACACTCTAAACCGTATGTTAACGTTGGTTGACATATACATTTATAAAGATACGCTTGAACACCAGGAGTGGCTCCTGGGTATAACATACCGGCATTACCAAGCCCATAAAATGACTGTCTGCATTTTGTTAGTCTGTTGGTGACATGGCTGGCATTGTTAGCACCCTGATTAAACACGTTACCAAGTATATTAAGCGATTCTTCATTACATAGACATTTGTCACCAAGCCTCCACTTTGGGTCTTGGTATAACGGACACTTTCCAACAATCATGCATTTCGATTTTTCAACCCCAAATTTGAATTTCCACCTTTTACTATATGCATCACATACATCAATTAGGTTCTGTAGATCTTGAACATTAGTTGAGAATAGAGTAATATCGTCGGCGTAAGCCATAGCATTGTACAGTGTATCACCTATTTTGACGCCTGCGTCACAGTTATTCAAGTCTAATAAAAGTTGATTAATAAAAATGTTAAACAGATACGGCGAGAGAACGCTTCCTTGTCGTGTACCACGTGTTACATCAAACGGTTTACTATACGAACCGTTCCACTTGACTACAGCATTCAGCTTATCATACCAGTTATACAATAGTAACCACTCATGTACAGGTAATACATGAATTAACTTTAGAAACAGTGACACGTGACATATAGAGTCAAAACATTTTTCTGCATCAAGGGCGGCTACGAACACAGGGCTGTTTTGCGATTTAAAATAAGATGTAATATCATTTAGTAAGTTGCATGCAAATGCTGTACCTCGGTTCTCGCGGAATCCAAACTGAGTGTCAGATAAATCAGTATCTGGTAAGATCAGTGCTTCTACCATCTTAGTATGTATAGAGCTTAGAGTAATTGGCCGATAATTCTTTGCAATGTTCGCGTTAAGTGTAGATTTCTTTAGTATGGGAACCATTAAACCAGTAGTGAATAATGCAGGTACGCATGCCCGGGATAGTATAATAGTGTACAGTGATGCAAGCAGTGAACACAGTAACGATGATTTGCCATAAATAAGATGTTCAGCAGTTATACCATCGAGTCCCGGTGATTTATTTTTACTAAGTTTGGATATAAGCATGGCGACTTGATCCTGATGTACCTCATGTGTGCCCATCAAATAACAATTATCACTATAATATTGCTCTACCATATGTTTGTCATGAGTTTGTTCAACAGTACATTCTGGTAAGGCTTGCATAACATCTTATAGTCAGGTCAACATACAGTTTATCCCTCAAAACATTCTACAAGAGGTTTCTCAACTGATTCTGGTACGTTTTGGTGTACTTTTTAACATACTAAAAGTTTACCAAAGTAGGGCCCCCGGAAAGGTGTTTGTTTCAAGATGGCGTCCAAGAGGGCCGCCGAAACCTCTTAATGATCATAACTATGTAACTATCAACTCAATTTTGATGATTTTTGTGTCCATCCCTAGGTTTTTGGGGGCAAAGAACACATTATGATAAAAAAAATTATGTTGGCCTATATATATTAACACAACAATCCAATATGGCGTCATAAATGGCCGCCAACACCTCCAAATGACCGCAAGTCCATAACTATTGATTCAAATGTGATGATCTTGATGTCTATCCCCAGGTTTTTGGGGGCAAATCACTGAGCTGTTGATTCATTATGAAATTGAACTCATGACCTTCAGCTGTCCACTATCACCTAATGCACAAACACCTTTGTCCATAGAATAACTTTCAGAGCGTTCAGTTTTGAGTGTCATCCTCCTCCTCAGTATCGACCTCTTGAGTGTTGTTTGGATTGTCACAGTTTTCAGTTTGGCAAGGGCCACATACTGCAGTGCAGGGGAGTCCATAGCGTCTGCAGCTGCATCGACAGGATTTGCATCCCCCCGAACAGTTGCAATGGATAATTTTCAAGAGTTCGTCAGGCGCAGCATTGTTTTGGGTCATAATTGGAATTAACTGATAATGTTCTTGTTTCCATCCCCATACAGTTGGGTTCATTTCATTTGCCATCCCCGTCCATACCATAATTTGAAAATACACACGTTGGCGCTGGAATCTTGTTGCAGGTGATGTTGGGGGGAGCCGTTCAGGAGTGCCAAATGCTTGAGCAGTTGCTACTTTCTTGATGAAAATTATATGGCGCAGTGATGATAGCGTATCATTAGACTTGCCACCAAAGAGATCAACCATCAGGTCTTTGCCAAGATCTGATATGTCCTCTTGAGATTTGTTTTGAAGGATGAATGCACTAGCACAGGACTTCATGACAGGATCATATTTCACTAATTTCCGGAAGGTGACTTTTTTCCGATGCCGTAAATCCTTGAAGTTGCATCATAGCCTGAGTAGGCATGTACAAAGAGCAACTCATTGCACACATCGTCTCCTAAAGTTTCTTTCAACAGGTTAATGTTATACACTCTGTGTTCTTGTGACTGCTTGTTTGCGTCAGAACGGAAGTAGATGATCTCATTGTCAGTTCTGGAATAATGAAGGAGCAAGATCAGCAAATATGTATCCTCACCGACCAACGTTGTGGTGCAATGACGGGATCGTTCAACAGTTGCCTTAACGATGTCAACGTCTGCACCCCCTGGTGACTGAATGCCATGGCATCCTTTTGTAGTTAGTGCTGTGCTGATGAGAGCAATCATGTCTGCCTTGTTTTTTTCACGAGGCAAAAAGTCCTCCATTTTGCCTGAAAACTCTGTTTCTGCAGTGAAACTAACAATAGGGTGCAGGTTTTTTCCTCGTCTCTGATGTGTGTTGTTTTATATGGAGGGACCTTCACCATAGCCATCGAACACCACTGTCGCTTGTCCGTAATGTCTCACAGTGAAGTCTACATAAGACTCAGCTATTGCATTATATTATGAGTCGCCTTTCTTCCACGGTAAACGATGGAGCAAAGAGCTACCACCAAGCACGTAACAATCTGTTTTGGGAATATAGTTCATCACAGCCTCACTTGATAAGTCCGCAGCATGGTCTCGAATTGTCTGAGCAAGCTGAGGTTTGTCTGCTTTTCGAAGAATGTTCCTGGTCTCAAAGAGGGCTGGAGGGTAGGGGCTTAGTTCATACATCAAAACCTCTTCAAGGGAAAGATCTACTGACCTTGACACCACAAGGAAACGCTGGAACAGAAGGGCAGGATCAATGGTACGATCAGGAGAAATCTTCACAGCAGAGATATTCCCAGGGTTTTGGCTCTGTCTTTACGCTTGAATTTGTAAGTAAATGCCGACTTTCTGATTATATCTTCAATGATCTTGTTCCCAACCGATTCAAAGTCATGTACATTAACATCTGGTCCAGCCACTATCCCGTTGACAATGTTTCTCAGAGTGGGATCAGATGTGAAGGGTGAGCAGGCTACAAGCATTATCCGAATTTCCTCGAGATCAGATGCATCTCTTTTGATGTGCGCCTCAGTTGAGTCTTTGTGTTGCGGACTTGTAGTATAGGTTAGGTTTGTGAAATCCTGAATCGCAATGTTGTACTCGGACAATATATGGAAAATGCCCCCTCAACTTGTTGGAAAACTGCCCACCTTCATTTTCAATGGTCTTATTGTGTTCCTTGCCCCCAAAAACTTGGGGATAGACATCAAGATCATCAAATTTGAGTCAATAGTTATGGACTTGCAGTCATTTGGAGGTGTTGGTGTTTTTGAAGCTATATTGGATTTTTGTGTTACAAATATAGGCCAGAATCATTTGTTATGATCTCAATGTGTTCTTTGCCCCCAAAAACCTAGGGATAGACACCAAGATCATCAAATTTGAGTTGATAGTTACATAGTTATGATCATTAAGAGGTTTCGGCGGCCATCTGGGACGCCATCTTGAAAAACAAAACAAAATTCCGGGGGCCCTACTTTGGTAAACTTTTAGTATGTTATAAAGTACACTAAACCTTACCAGAATCAGTTAAGAAACCTTTTGTAGCCATTTTGGGGGGGATTGAGGGGGTATTTTCCATATATCGACTTGACTATTATGGCTCAAGAGACGATTTGTTGCAAATGTCAGCTTGTTTCATATTATGATGTACAATAAAACGTGTATTGGGCAGCCACTAATGCGCTTGTTGCATTTAATGGAAATGCAGTGAGCGGTCACCTGCGAATGCGGACAGAGCACATTTAAAGCAGTCACAATATTGCTATTACTTACTTTCGTAAAGCCGAAATGTGACACATTTAGCCATAAACATAAATATGTGTGTGGGGGTGTGTGCGTGCACGAATGCGTGTTTGTATACGTGTGTTTTCGGGCGTGTGTGTATGTGTGTGCATAAGTGCGCAGACGTGCATGTGTTGTGTTTTTTCGAGCGACACCTCCAACTGACACTCCTGGGCGGGTCACATTCAATCGGTTTGGGGGCGTAGGCCACGCTAACGGAAGAGTAATAGTAATAAACCTATTGCCATGCGTTCGTTGAGTAATGCCCTATCCACACCACACCTCGTTACGACGTAAATCCCGGAGACATTTGCTCACATTTGACGTACGTTTGATTCACGTTGCGACCTGTGGAGGGCGGGTATGGGCGGCCTCGCAAACCTTATAAGTCAATCTTGCGATATTTTGACAATTCTCCTGTTGAATCTTTGAAATCGCTAGACGACAGTGTGGACGGCATCGTACACCGCTAGACGGTAATGTGGACAGGTTCGTCGCAAGTCGCAAAACGTAAGTCCCATAGTCATAGAGGAATTCCGAAAAACGCTTCAGCCAATCAGCGTGCGAGTATCGAATGACGTCTTCACACAAGAAGGCCAAACACCAGATGGCATGTATGGTCCCTCTCGATGAGAAGGTACATCTTTGCGGTAAGGACACGAAAATCGTAACTCACTCACGGCATAGATCGCAGTTGCTTTTGTCTGCGACGCGGTGTGGACACCCTTCGTCGTACATCGGATCCAATGTGGACCGGGCATTAGCCTACGTGCATGCGGGAACATTATTCTAGTGTTGCGAATGATACACACAAGACAGCGACTCATTTCATGTGGGTGGTTCCCGAAATCTTGGCGTGTGACGTCATAATGTTACGTCTACCAACCACGTGATGTCGATGTTGAGATCTCGCGTCCGGTCTCAGGCCAAGGTCAAGCATGGAACTCGTGATTGAGCTCACCGAGACAAAGTTAACTATAAATACAATATAAGCGTTATTTATAGTTTGTCACCGTTTTATTGAATGGAACAAAGCAGACAATGTATAACTTATTTTGCATATCAGTGCGTGAGTTTGTGAATTAAGGAAAATATGCTCCTCTACCACTGGCTCTGTTCATCTGTCTGTCATTCACTGTCATATTGTTTACCTCTCTCCTTCTCTCCTTCTGTTCTTCTCTCCTTCCCTCCATTCCTCCATTCCCTCCTTCCTTCCTCCCCCTCCCTGCCTCCCTCCCTGCGCCCTCCTTCCCTCCACCCCCTTCCCTCCCTGCATCCCTCCCACTCCCTCATTCCCTCCCTCCTCCTCCTCCCTCTCTCCTCCCCATCCTTAGACGTTAACTTGTTGAGTCTGAAAGAACCAGCCCCAACAGTGGCCTGGAGCAGCAGTGATACCGACAGTCACTTTGGCTGTTGGAGTTTGTGTATTGTCCACTGACGTTCTTCAGTGTTGCTCAACACTGTGGGGCATTGCCGTAGTCGGTACCGTATTTAGGAGGAACTGAGCTGTGATTCCGGTGGCTCTAGGATAAGGCGTGATTCCATAACGAATTTGAATACTGCCTATACTAGACTAAAGTTCCGTCAAATATTTGCCTCTGTCAGAAATCCATCACACTCCACTGACAATGGTTTTTCTAACATTGCGCGCGTGCGTGCGTGCGTGTGTGTGTATGTGTGTGTGTGTGTGTGTGTGTGTGTGTGTGTGTGTGTATGTGTGCGCGTGTGTGTGCGTACGTGTGTGCGTACGTGCGTGTGTGCGTGCGTGCGCGCCTTTGTGTGACGTGCCTCTTCGATGAAGCGACAAGTCCACAATTCATGCGTACTTTCACCAATGATATACGGCGCGAAAACACTCACCGCCGAAACAAAGAACAACCTAGCACCGCACAAACACACATGGAAAAGAGTATGTTAAACATCATATATCGTGATTGAAAAACAAACATCTGGGTAAGAGAAAAGACAAAGTCACAGATATGATTGAACAATTCAGAAGACGGAAGTGGACTTGGGCAGGGCACGTGAGCAGAATATGAGATAACCGATGGACACTGCGTATCACCACCAGGTAAGACCACACGAAAGACGAAGAGGAAGGCCGGCGAGACGAGACGGTGGAGACACGAACTGGACGACTACTGGAAGGGTACCATCTGGCAAAGGATAAGGCCAGATAGGCAGATGTAGAAGCAGCATGCTGAGGCCTTCGCCCAAACACGGGGACATTTGAAACACTGTTTAATTATACTCGACGACAGTAGTGATGTCCAAAATGTTGGCACTCTACTCACTGCGATCTTGAAATCTAAAAGTTGTCAACAACGACCCTCCCGCTGAGAAAGTTTAACACAGTTCACCATGACTGGTATGGTATGTCTGTCTTTGAGCATTACCCAGTCTTACACAAGCCCGCATTATACCACACCACTGGTGTCAAAGTCATAAACCCCGCGGCGATGCGATCGAGATTACTCTAAAGAAACTGGCATATCTTGCCAGCGTTCGGCTGCGCCGAATAATAATAACCTACTGTGCCGTCACAACAATACGGCAGCTGCGCCATGACCGCGTCAGATTTCCAAAATTGCGGCCAAGTTGTTCTAGGGGAATGAGGTACCACAATAACTTATCCGACAGAAGGCGCTCTGACGCAACTAGGGTCTGAGTGCCGTTTTTTTTACATATTCTTGACGTATGTAAAATGCGGCACCGTGTTCCGGAAGATTTTGCTGAACGCTTGTTTAAATCATCCTACAATCAGTTGAATTCGCATGACTCCGAAGCCTCACACATAGCTAAATGGGGATATAGTCTGATATATCCGTCAATATGAAGGCATAATATGTACATTATTGTACCTTTACAGCAGATGGAACGTCGACTGGTGGCCCGACGACAGGCTTGCTGGCTTGATGAGGGAAAGGAAGTTTAAAATCTTCTATAGCTCACCGTATGCATCACACGAGACTGCTACATCTTCACACATAGTTAAATATTGATATCGTATCGTCGGTCAATATGAAAGCATAAAGTTTACATTAATGTATATTTACAGTCGATGAAACGTCTCGGGACGTTCGATTGAATTTAGTGCCAAAATGGCGTTGTTTTGGCTGTTCTGTCTATCGATCACACGTTGGCACGCTGTTCTGTCTATTGATCACACACACGCAATGTCCGCCCACATACAAACTGCCGCTGGCTACGCGCCTGCACGGTCAATAGCTAATTCAGGATGATTATTTTTTTAAACAAGCGTTCAGCAAAACATGCAAGCAAATCCACGTTAGTCGCTGGAGGCGCTGATACACAACTAGGGTCTAGTTGCGTATTAGCGCCTCTAGCGACTAACTTGGATTTGTGGAAACCCATTGGGGGGACCGCTTTTTTCGAAACAAATTGCTTCGTCGATAAAGTTCGACCATATACCGCGTTATCTAAGTTGCATATACACTGTACAGGTTTCAGATATACACACTTGATTTGTTCTAATCGTCTAATCTACGTTACACCTACTGGCGTGCAAAGCACGTAATTATTAGTTAGGAAAGTACAATTTTGCGTTTTTCTTGATAGACGCTACTGTTGGGGAACAATTTAAACGTGTATATTGAATGGTATTTGACGTCAGCTTAATCAGGTTCTCATCAGCTGTTGACCTCTGCCATTCGCGGAGTTGGTAAATGAGTGTTCAGTGATTTACAGGAAATGAGCCCCGACAGTTGGTGAAGACTACCCGATGATAACATCATTCTTTGAGTTCAAGAGATAAAACCAATCCTATGTAAGATCGCTACAATGATGAGATTATATACTTTAACGTGACCAACGATGCTTCGAACTACGTAGATTGTAAGGGAATATTCCAAACGGCACCAATATTAGTTGGACCCGATGAACCTTGGAGTAAGGCTGGGATCAGTATTGCGACCTATTTTATTTTTAATATATATCAATGATTTGGATGATGGTGTTGAAGTTTGCAGACGATACAAAAGTATTTAGAAAAATATAACGTTATGCAGATCGACAGCAATTATAAGATGATCTGAATAAGTTGACCGAATGGTCTGAGAAGTAGCAAATGCTGTTTAATTATGGGAAGTGTAAGTGCCTCCAATCAGGACATGGGAATGAAGACATACAATATACATTGGGTGAAACTGTACTACAAAAAACGTAATTGAATAGGACTTAGGGTTAACTATTAGTGCTGATATGAAGGTATCAGAGCTGTGTGGAATTGCAGCAGCGAAGGTAAACCAAATTCATGGATTAATTAGGCGATATATAGTGTACAAGGAATAATAACTAATAATACCGCTGTACAAAACAATAGTTAAGCCTCATTTAGAATATTGCATACAGGCAGAGAGGCCATATCGCAAGAAGGATATTGATATACAAGAAAGAGTACAAAGGAGAGCAACAAGAATGATACAAAAACGCAGTTATGAAATACGTCTAAAAAGGAAAGGGAAATTCTTATGTAGCGCAGTATCCAGTCCTCAGGACCGTTCAAAGCGCTTTACACCTTACTTCCCTTTACACTCATTTATACAGCTGAGTGAAATGGAGCAATGTAGATTGCCCAAGGTGTTAACACCACAGCAACGGATTCGAACCCGGGTTCTCGTAGTCGAGAGTTCGACAATAACCATAATAACTAATGCCACAATTACGCACACATCTTTTATCAGTAACGGCGCTAATATGAACCAATACGTAATTTGTCAAGAGGGTGGATACGGCTTAATCAAATCAGCATAACCATCACAACATTTCAATACAAGAAGAAGAAGAATGGCTACACTGATAAATAAATAATTATTTTCAATGGAACTTCGAATTTTAAACTAATAATACATATGGGGAACTTCAGTTAGATTTGGAGGCCGCTACAATTTATGTTTTTTAAACATGTTTGTAATGTTTTCATTTATTCATCAACACGACATATCCACAACTGATCCAGGACACCTTGTAATTGCTCATGAATACGATTATAAACACAATCAATAACTTTCATATTTCAATTCGTCTGTCTGCAGTCACATATATGTCTAAGTCCAAAAACGTGTACAAAGGTACGTGTAATATATATATATATATATATATATATATATATATATATATATATATATATATATATATATATATATATATATATATATATATATATATATGAACGAACTTCAGTTTACAGGTATTCGCTAGGTGACACCACATATACATTATTAAGAAAGCGGTTCGAAAGCTTCTTGTCTACAAGCCCCCATCTTTCTGTAGTAAGCTATGGGGACACAATAGATTTGACATACCAAGCGTTTTGGTTAAACTTACCCATTTCATTTTATAAGCGTTTATTAAACATTAATGAAAGGTGTTTTCACTTGATAGCAGGCAGGCAGGCAGGCAGGCAGGCAGGCAGGCAGGCAGGCAGGCAGGCAGGCAGGCAGGCAGGCAGGCAGGCAGGCAGGCAGGCAGGCAGGCAGGCAGGCAGGCAGGCAGGCAGGCAGGCAGGCAGGCAGGCAGGCAGGCAGGCAGGCAGGCAGGCAGGCAGGCAGGCAGGCAGGCAGGCAGGCAGGCAGGCAGGCAGGCAGGCAGGCAGGCAGGCAGGCAGGCAGGCAGGCAGGCAGGCAGGCAGGCAGGCAGGCAGGCAGGCAGGCAGGCAGGCAGGCAGGCAGGCAGGCAGGCAGGCAGGCAGGCAGGCAGGCAGGCAGGCAGGCAGGCAGGCAGGCAGGCAGGCAGGCAGGCAGGCAGGCAGGCAGGCAGGCAGGCAGGCAGGCAGGCAGGCAGGCAGGCAGGCAGGCAGGCAGGCAGGCAGGCAGGCAGGCAGGCAGGCAGGCAGGCAGGCAGGCAGGCAGGCAGGCAGGCAGGCAGGCGACGCTGATATCAACTTGATTCTGAAGAAGGCAGTCAGCCAAAATGCCGCAGTTGGCGAACCAAGCATTGCTAGAATGACCATCATTTATGACGGAGGTGAGACAAATATAGATACACTGTCGCAATGACATGAATGTATGACTAGCTTCAGGTGTTGTATAATTAGGTAGCTAACAAATGGCAGTAGACATCCCGTTCTATGCCATCTCCTTTTCGTGTATAAGTCTGATTGTTGTGCAGAGATAATACGTTATAGCTGGTTGTTTTGTCAGGCATGTGACAACAACATATTTATATCGACATGTGGTATTTTTGCCTTGCACAGTATCTAGACTGGGTGATCAAGGCACTCACTAGGAGATCAAATAGTCTGACAACAACTAATGCTCTATCTGCAACAACACCTGATATAATGTTGTCCAGTATTTACAACTACTGCTAGTGATAGGGTTTGCTGTTGATGCATTGTGGGAGCAATGTGTGAATATCCTGACAGAGCCGGGGAGTTCCAGTTTGACCAGATGATCTAAGCAGTCCTTCAGTCCTTCAGTCCTTCAGCCTTCAGTCCTTCAGTCCTTCAGTCAGTCAGTCAGTCAGTCCTTCAGTCCTTCAGTCAGTCAGTCAGTCCTTCAGTCAGTCAGTCCTTCAGTCAGTCAGTCCTTCAGTCCTTCAGTCAGTCAGTCAGTCAGTCAGTCAGTCAGTCAGTCAGTCAGTCAGTCAGTCAGTCAGTCAGTCAGTCAGTCAGTCAGTCAGTCAGTCAGTCAGTCAGTCAGTCAGTCAGTCAGTCAGTCAGTCAGTCAGTCAGTCAGTCAGTCAGTCAGTCAGTCAGTCAGTCAGTCAGTCAGTCAGTCAGTCAGTCAGTCAGTCAGTCAGTCAGTCAGTCAGTCAGTCAGTCAGTCAGTCAGTCAGTCAGTCAGTCAGTCAGTCAGTCAGTCAGTCAGTCAGTCAGTCAGTCAGTCAGTCAGTCAGTCAGTCAGTCAGTCAGTCAGTCAGTCAGTCAGTCAGTCAGTCAGTCAGTCAGTCAGTCAGTCAGTCAGTCAGTCAGTCAGTCAGTCAGTCAGTCAGTCAGTCAGTCAGTCAGTCAGTCAGTCAGTCAGTCAGTCAGTCAGTCAGTCAGTCAGTCAGTCAGTCAGTCAGTCAGTCAGTCAGTCAGTCAGTCAGTCAGTCAGTCAGTCAGTCAGTCAGTCAGTCAGTCAGTCAGTCAGTCAGTCAGTCAGTCAGTCAGTCAGTCAGTCAGTCAGTCAGTCAGTCAGTCAGTCAGTCAGTCAGTCAGTCAGTCAGTCCTTCAGTCCTTCAGTCCTTCAGTCCTTCAGTCCTTCAGTCCTTCAGTCCTTCAGTCCTTCAGTCAGTCAGTCAGTCAGTCAGTCAGTCAGTCAGTCAGTCAGTCAGTCAGTCAGTCAGTCAGCCAGTCAGTCAGTCAGTCAGTCAGTCAGTCAGTCCTTCAGTCAGTCAGTCCTTCAGTCAGTCAGTCCTTCAGTCAGTCAGTCCTTCAGTCAGTCAGTCAGTCCTTCAGTCAGTCAGTCCTTCAGTCAGTCAGTCAGTCCTTCAGTCAGTCAGTCAGTCAGTCAGTCAGTCAGTCAGTCAGTCAGTCCTTCAGTCAGTCAGTCTGTCAGTCGGTCGGTCGGTCGGTCGGTCGGTCGGTCGGTCGGTCGGTCGGTCGGTCGGTCGGTCGGTCGGTCGGTCGGTCGGTCGGTCGGTCGGTCGGTCGGTCGGTCGGTCGGTCGGTCGGTCGGTCGGTCGGTCGGTCGGTCGGTCGGTCGGTCGGTCGGTCGGTCGGTCGGTCGGTCGGTCGGTCGGTCGGTCGGTCGGTCGGTCGGTCGGTCGGTCGGTCGGTCGGTCGGTCGGTCGGTCGGTCAGTCAGTCAGTCAACTACCCAGCCAGCCAGCCAGCCAGCCAGCCAGCCAATCAACCAGCCAGCTGGCCAGCCAGCGACTATGACAACATCTACATATATATCAAAGTCATTATACATTGGATAACAAAATGATACTATTGTGAAAAACCTAGACATATCATTATTCGTGTGATGATAGAATAATGCTCTAGTGACAGTTTTCCCTGAGGTTTCATTACCATGACCCCTGATGTTATAGTGCCATGGTGGTTAATATAACCCCTGATGTTGTAGTGCTATGGCGGTTGATATGACCCCTGATGTGTTAGTGCCATTGTGGTGTTTCTAAACATAATCTAGAAACATATTCGGTTGTGACCTCACTACACTAGACGCTAGCCCCTTTATCTGGCGGATACCTCTTACAATACATGAGACGCTAGCGCCATTTATCTGACAAAACAACCACTAATTAGGGTTAGACACTAAAAACTTGGTTTGCGACAGCTCTACGTTAACAGTTAGCGCCATCTAGCGGACAACCCTAACACTACATTAGGCGATAGCGACATATAGCGGACAAAACAACCATTAACTAGGGTTAGACACATAATGTTTTTACTGGCATTAAGAATACATACAAATACACTGCCAATCAGAGGTTGATATTGATCAATAATTATTTCCTACATAACATGTATACACTGGTCTGCCTGAAATGGAGCAACGAATAATGAACAAACTTGCACGAAGTTCGACGCGGCACCACAATCTCATGCTCAATCCATGATGTCAATCTTGTCCATCACTACAAAAAATCCCGTTATTGACGGTCTACATAAAATAGCCGCACACTGATATCACAAATCAAAATATCATCGGTGTGTAGATTTACAGACATCTTGATTTACACTAGTGATAGATGCATGTCGGTGTTAATGTGTCGCTGTGTGTTTTATATTTATTGGAAACTGCCAGGCGTACTTGTCCATTAAGTTCATCCGGAACCGCGCCATTTCCCTTCGGCCGCATCTGCAACCAAGAAACCAATCCTTTTCTAATTGCTGGGCGACTAGCCTGGATTACTCAAGTTCCGTGATGTGGCAACACGTTTGCGTCTCTAACTACCGAAATGGAATATTCTGCTCTGCGTTTGACACCGCCAGGGCGGCCTTACCCCCGCACAGGATAAGCACACTGATTGGCTCTCATGCTGAATTTGAAATAAAAGCTACAACCAGAATACCCTTTTATCAGATATTTTTCCTTGTTCGGTTTTCATCTCATTTTATGTACAAGTTTTATTTTGTCTATAGATAGTTTACAACTTAGTCTTGCTATCGAATGCATACATATTATAACTAATAATAATAATAATATTTATTTTGATGGACTTCACATCCAAAGCTGTTTACAGTCCCCTTACATGCAACAGCATACAGTATTTGTTTACACGTAAACCTGTGAATTAATCCCAAACAGTGACGCCAACTGACAAATTCGAGCAGTGACTGCGAAAGGGTTACATTAGCAAAATATATGTTACACCAGACTATTTTCTCGGCGAAGTTATGCAACCAAGCGTAAGACTTGGTTAAAGGCGGGAACTCACTGAACCGACCGGCTGGCCAGCCGGCCGGCCGACGCACGAAAAATGAAATCGGCCGGGCGTCGTGGGAACATCGGGCCGTCGGCCGGTTTGGTTATTTTGGAACTCACGGAACCGGCCGACCGGCCGGCCGTTGCCCGCCCGATGCTACGATTTTTCGAACACACACACCCGGCGGCCAGCCGGCCGATTTCATAATTTAAGCGCTATTAATTAAAATTAGTTTGATTTCTTGTCCATAGAAGTATTCAATATGCTCGCCCAGGTGACCTACATCCAAAAGTTCATCATGGCGGACTCAGAGGATGAATTCATGCCGATTTGTGTTGCTGCAAGTGCCGCTTTTGTGGCAATGTCTCAGAGGATCTGCCGGCCGGGCGTCGGGTAGGCGTCGGCCGGCCGGCAATATCAAACATATTTGATACCGCCGGCCGACGTCGTGCGGGCATCGGCTCGACGCACGACGCCCGGCCGATGCCACGGTTTTTGGAACTCACATATCCGATGCCCGGCCGATGCCCCACGACGTCCGGCCGATGCAAAATCGGCCGGCCGGCCGGCTTAGTGAGTTCCCGGCTTAATTAAACAAGATTAGCAGACGATGGGAAACGACGTGCAAAGTAGTCATGTCATGCTCAGTTTAGTCAAGTAAATGCTCCGTTGCACTGGTGTAGAATTCGGCCCTACCTCAATTTTGCCATTATAACTGTATCTTTGCCAATATATGATACTTGATTTTGTTAATTCAATCATGTAACATAATGTAACGCATATGTATGTTTTATAAATAGCGTGTCTTAGGAGATTTTTCAGGTCGAAAAGACAGTGCAGTCGATAAAATCAAATTGTTTATCGCTCATTCTGTCCGACTAACCTGAATTCTAAAATCGTGAAATTGGCCGCGTCATGTGGTGTGTGTACCAGAAACACATCCGGAAGTACAACGAAGCTGAATCTGGAACATGCGCATAACACAAAACTACAAGTAGGGCCTAAACAATTGTACATTTATTCAGTGTGTCCTGATAATGTCAAGATAAGTCTGAGTTAAATGGCTCCCTGTCTAACCATAATGGTTGGCGTAGGAACAACACCCATGTTACAGGGGTCATATACTTACACATACCAATAGTTAATTCGGGGTAACATTGAAAACACGAAGAGGGTTAGACATTACATATGATAGAAATTAAATGTACTCACACACTTTGGTGGCTGAACTTCCGTCACAATACTATATAGATGAGATACACATGTGACTATGTAGGTGACCTTACTAATATAAGCAAATTGAATCAGGTGCGGTTAGCTTATTTTTCAATCCGCAAGCCAACTATTCAGTACGCAACAGACGGATGTGATTACAAAAATCGCGGACGATTGTTTCGTATATGAGATAGACATGTGACTCTGCAGGCGAACTCACTAAAATAATCAAGTTGACTCAGGTGCGGTTAGCTTATTTTTCAGTACACAGGCCGCCCATCACAGTACAGCAGGCGGCTGTGATTAAAAAGGTCGGGGCTAGTGGCTGATTGGTTCGAAAAAACAATAGACGGTGGCGTTGACTGTTTGTCACGCGCGGGTGCTAGAATATGCGAGATTGAATGTAAGAAAAGAACAACGATATGGGACGTTTGCGTAATACAGAAAAACACCAACTTTGCGTGATCGTGCTCTCCTTGAAGCGGTCTAGCTCTCTTATTTAAAAGCACCGCTACCACTCAGTAATTTATCCTACCATTAAAACCTTTGAACAAAACCAAATTAAACCGATTAGCTTTAGTGGGGAACATAGTGTATTTTCAAACTTTTATCCGTGTGAGGTGGCAGCGTTTGGTATATCATTCAAATCTGTTGAGGCGGTGTATCAATTCAAAACAGCTGTATTCCACGGTGATTTTGATACGGTTTGTTATGTGAAAGACGCGCCGACTGGTGGATAGGCTAAACGACGCAGTAAGCACGTTTTACAGACGAGACGTGGTTGGGGACGCATCCGTCTGTCCGTGATGCGTTCGTTAGTTCGGGAAAAAAATCGTAACAAAGAACTAGCGTTATTAGATACAGGTGATACTGAGCTAATCGAAGCTGTTCCGAGTGCTGAAGGATATTGGGGGCTACGTTTGGGGTTTAAAGAAGGAATGAACGTTATAGAAGCAAAGCGCGAAGCCGCAACGGACGTGACCCCCGAGTATAAGCTGTTTGCGCCGTCGAGTTTGATCTAAACGCGCCAGACGTAATGAAAAACAGACCACGGTTGTCGTTAACGAGACAGTCGCTTGCATAACTACAAATGTGTGCCCGATTATATGCGCGTGGTTGCGAAGCCGCAGCGGACGTGAACGTGACAAGGTTACCAGTTCGATGAGTGGGAAGTAATTATTAGTTAGCGTACAAGCAACCCGAGTATAAGCTGTTCGCGCCGTGTTTATTGGGCACGTCGAGTTTGATTTAACGCACCAGACGAAATGTAAAAAAGACCATGGCTGTTGTTAACGAAACAGTCGCTTGCATAACTACACACGTGTACCTGATTATACGTGCGTGGTTGCAGGACCCTCTTAGCTGTCAATCATTGAAGAAAGACCACTAGGTCGGGTTGAGTGTAGGCGATAACGCCACTAACTTTTACACATCTGGCCGCCCTCCCTGTTGCCTTTCCCTATATAAACCCACCGAAAAACGCTGACATGTATCTGCGAACCACAAGTAATCGTACTCATGGCGACCTCATCCACCAACACCTGGCGTAGAACTCAAGAAACGACGACACTCAAGGACGTCGTAGACGACATAAGTAGTTCGCAAAAATATCACGCTGAATCTGTTGTGATCTTCGCCGTGGCGTTTCGCAAGGACGCAACGTATCCGGGGTGTACCCTATGCCGTCGCCGGGTGCACTTACGTGAAATTGGTTTCACGTGTGTGTCGCATGGAGCGCAGCAAGACGCGCCCATATATCGCTACAGGGTACGCGTCCTACTGAGTCAGCCGGCGCACCCTGGACAAGAGCTTTGGGTAACTCTGTGGGACGAACAAATGCGGTGTTTCGTCGAGTTTGGTGCAGATGTTTTCAACCATCTCTCCACCGACGAAAAAGCCCAGACATTACAGCATCTAAAAGGTACCCGTGTGCGTGTCGATGTCACAAAGGAGACGTGCGGCAAGTATACGTCGTATAATGTGACGGACTTGACAGTTCTCTAAACACGAACTTTCGTACCCGTAGGTCAACGAGATCACCGATAACACCGCTGATGTCATCGTTGTCGCCGACACCCCGCCCCGCGTCGACCACGACGACGTAATCGACTTGACGTCGGACACGCCGACGGACGTCGACGGGACCGTCGTGATATCGTCCGACGAGGATGAGCCGGACGATTGGCAACGCAAGGCCGGGTCACTCGAGGGACGATTGAAAGACAGCTTTGCCGAGCACGTTGGTCGGTTAGCTATTCAGCGGGCCCGCAGTTCGTGTGTGGGGTGTGACATCGACGACCCCAGTCAGATACCCCACATGAGGGATTGTCTGTGCCCGCCAGAAGAACTCGTGAATAGACACTTCGGCGAAGTGATAAATGACATAAATTCGTCAGACATGTTTAAAAAGTGGTTGCGTATCTTTGAAGATTTCGAGTTCCTCTGGCAACTTGAGGCGGTGGAACGCCAAGAGCTGATGCCGTGGCTCTACGGAGATTGGAGCCAGGCGCAGTGGACCACCGAAATGCAACAGTTGGTCAAAGACTCATTCGAATGAACTGTCTGAGAAGTTTAATTAAACTGTATACGCTTTACAATGTTTTACTGATGGCACGATTACACTTGTGACGGTCACTCTGTGTTATGTTGTATTGTCTCTAAGCCGTAGGTTGCATGTACGTGTATATTGAAAGACGTGATATATTTACCCTAGCCATTTAGACAAATAGGAATACAGAAAATACACCAAGGAATTCACAGATGCCTAAACATTTGACACACACCACGTGATAGCACAACTCATCATTAAATACATAACTTTACACGAAATACCTCACATAACAGAGTGCTGCAACAGAAGAGAAGTCAGAAAGATAGACAGAAAGAACAAATAGTGGTGTATATCACACCAACCACGTGTCGTTCCTGTCAGACACAGTTCACGAGCAGAGATAACGTATGGAGACAATCGTTAAACTGTCACTCTGGTTAAAGTGGGTGGGGAATGTCACCATATACCGTATAAGTACAGTGTCCACCATGGATAGTGTGCGTTCAGCCGTTGTCACCGATACCACCGTCGCCACTTGCGAATTGAAAGACGTGATATATTTATCTTAGCCATGTAGTCACACAGGAATACAGAAAATACACCAACGAATTCACAGATGCCGAAACATTTGACGCACACCATGTGATAGCACAACTAACCATTAAATACATAACTTTACACAAAATACATCATATAACAGAGTGCTGCAACAAAAGAGGAGTCAGAAAGATAGACAGAAAGAATGAACAAATAGTGGTGTATATCACACCAACCACGTGTCGTTCCTGTCAGATACAGTTCACGAGCAGAGAAAAAGTAGGGAGGCTGTCGTTAAACTGTCACTCTGGTTAAAGTGGGTGGGGAATATCACCATATACCGTATCAGTGCAGACTCTACTACGGTTAGTACGCGTTCTGCCGTTGTCACCGATACCACCGTCGCCATGAAAAGTCCCCCTTGTCGCCATTGTGGAGCTGTTTTCCGCTGTGGAATGCAGTTACGACACCATCTAGACACACATGCGAGGTAAGCTTTTGTAGGTGTTATTAACATTTGTAATCAGCACCTTTCGCTGGGAAATATATTGATAATATAAGTTACACACCTCTGATTGAATTTTGCTCTAGCCAATGTAAAAGTCATAGCTGTTTCTCCGTGTAGCTGGCGCCATCTAGCGAACATAGTTGAAGTGACATTCGTGCTTGTGGCTTTCCCTAGCGACTCTAAGTACAAGTTATAAACACAGTAGCTGGCGCCATCTAGCGAACATAGTTGAAGTGACATTCGTGCTTGTGGCTCTCCCTAGAGACTTTAAGTACAACTTGTAAACGCAGTAGCTCGCCCCATCTAGCGAACACAGTTGAAATGACACTCTTGCATGTGGCTCTCCCTACCAACCCTAAGTACAACCGTCGGTACCGAAACAGCCCCTAGTGGATATGGTAGTTATCCTAATGCAAAAGGTGCTCTCTAGCGGGTAAAATTACTACTGCTGGTGCGACGCACTGCTCGGTTGTCCTGGTTTTTTTGTTTTTACTTTGTTGGTATACCACCGAACTTACCTGCGAAACTACCGGTGTCCACTTGTCAGGATATAGAATACGTATATATATATATATATATATATATATATATATATATATATATATATATATATATATATATATATATATATATATATATATATATTTATATATATATATATATATACACGTATAGACGAGTGATGTATTTAACGCTTGAAAGAACGAAGTTCATATTTGTGTTTTACTGATTCAGAACCGTAGCGCCGTGCAACCCCAACACTCCATCGACAAGCTGCGGCGAACCGCATCCGGTATCTCCTAACACGAACTACCCAACCGTTGAAAGGGCCCTGAGAGAACATGACTACTCTGCTACATATACACCAGTTCGGAACGATCACGCTAATAATGCAGCCATACCACTCGCCACGGTTTACAGCGACCACGCGTATGCCACAACACAGTACCCAAACAAAAACCCACCGAGACACGTGTGCGACACTTGCGGTCGAACCTTCACTAGGCGAGACAACTTAATGGTACACGTGAAATATAAACGTTGCCATAACTTCCTACAGAAATGTCGATCCCAGTCGCAACACGCTTGTGAGATGTGTGGTCAAACGGTCCTTGCGAAAAAGCATTTAATTCGACACAATAAAACGGTCCGATGTAACGCTATTACTATCACTCAAACCCCATCGCCAAAACGTTCGAAATTGTCAGAACGTGTTACGCGACTTGGGGAAGAAATAGTGGAAGATGCTAAAGAAGCACCAATCGAAGACCCGTCGCTCGACGCCGCATCCGAAGCAGTGTTAGCCGTTATCCGCAATCACTGGTCGAGCATACGCACAAATATCGTGAGGGGATCTGTCCAAAGCAGATACAACATTCGTTTGAGTACCCTAGACACCAGAGATCTCGAAGGGCGGTTGCTTCGCATATTCGACGAGCAACTGAACGCTTTCAAGGTGAACCTCAGCTATGGGTTCATACTGAGACACAAACAAACATCGCGGTACAGGTATTACCATGCGTCACAAAACTGCTGTGGGCGTTACCTAGACAAACCCAGTCTTGTTGTAAATCGTAAACACTTTGACGCGTTCCTCCAACGCATACAGCAACCGGACGTGTTGCAATTCGCGATCACGCAGAGACCGGATTCTATGTGGGTGGTGGAACGCGTGACGAATGTCACGTTCTTCGTTAACATCATTCGTCATCACACTATCGGTTGCAGCGCGGTTGCTCTTCCCGCTTACGTGAAAAACAACAACGCTATCATCGGTCTAGAGAAAAATCCAAAGAACGGCAAACATTACAGAGACAACTTGTGCTTCTTTCGTTGTCTAGCGCTCCATCGTGGATACAATCATCGCTATTTAGAAAAGTGGGTACGGAAATTCTACGACGAATACAACATAAAAGGTGTAAACATACAACGTTTCCGTGGTGCTACACTAGACGAACTCGATCGCGTGGAAGAAGTATTCCAAACGAATATATACGTTTACGAACTCAACGAGACGGAAGACGGAAGTACGGAAGCCGAGCTCCTTAGACGTTCTCTGGGTTCGTATCCTGAACATAACCTCATAACCTACTGCAGCATTTGTTACTACCCTGCTCTTTCGGTGAAAAACCGTAACAGGCTTCTGAAAATCTCACACGTTTCCGCCAAGATCATTGGCTTGCCTACACCAATGCTCTCCGAAATAATTGACCATGCAATTTTGAAGAAAGCTCGTGCTGTCGCTACTGAGTCTGATCACCCGCTCTCTACGTTCTTCCATGTACTTCCGTCTCGAAGGAGATACCGTTGTATAAAATGTAAAACATCTCGCTATAGCAGGAGTTTTGTGCCTGTGGCCATTAGAATGTTGAATGCTAAATGATTCATATTGCTGTCAACCGGTTGAACTGTTCTTATAGTGGATACATCTGGAATTCATTTTGTTGTGACCATCCCACATATTGTAGATCATGAGTTGTATAATGCATATCCTTTTTAAGGACAATAAAGTGATTGATTGATTGATTGATTGATTTAAACGTTGAATGTAAATTTGAACGAGTCACATTTTTCATTAATCCAAGATTTGAACTCATACTGCAAGATGTATCGTTGTGAAAGGTGTGGTGATTCCCTGTGGAAGACCCCGTATGCGTTACACAGGCACCAAAGAACGTGCGAAGCGGGCGTCCGTCGATTATACCCTGGGGGTGTCTACCACCCTCCCATGTAAATTTTTCAACAGTTAGACGAGGAAAGCATTTGCGTTCAAGAGAGTTTACGCTATTACCCGTATCGGGCGACCTTTGATATAGAATGTTACTTTGATGATAAAAACCTACCACGGGAGAGTGAAAAGGTGCAGTGGGAGGCGCGTCATGAACTATTGAGTATTAGTATAACTTCAAATATACCAGGGTTTGAGCAACCACGATGTTTCATCACGGACGGTAACTCGGAAAAGCTAGTCGGCACCATGATGAGTACTTTGATGTCTATGAGTGAGGTTGCATATAACAACCTGAAACAGTCTTACACGGATGTCTTCGAGCAACTAACACAACTCGAAGCAGACTTCGACAAAGTTGAGGTGGACCTTTCTACAGAGGCTGGTGAAGTGAGAGAGAGAGAGAGAGAGAGAGAGCAAGAAGAAGAATCCCTATACTAAGTTAATCGAACGTCTACACGATCACCTCAGACAACTACCCGTCGTTGGGTTTAATTCCGGAAAATACGACTTGAACGTTATGAAAACATTCTTGTTGCCCCATTTCCTTCTCCACGGGAATCGTAAGGGCAAGCTCGTCGACGAAACTTCGTCCTGGTTTGTAATTAAGAAACAAAACAACTTAATGTGCTTGTCGACGAACACGCTAAAGTTTCTCGACATCACCAACTACCTCGCTCCAGGTTTCAGCTACGATAAATATTTAAAAGCATGCGGCTGCACGGTGACCAAAGGACACTTTTCCTACGAATACATGAATTGTTTACAAAAACTAAACGAACGAACTCTCCCACCCAAAGAAGCATTCTTCAGTAAGCTAAAAAACGAGAACATCTCAGAGGATGACTACGCGCACTGCCAACGCGTGTGGCGGGAAAACAAAATGTAAACAATGCGTGATTTTCTAGCATGGTACAACAATACAGACGTGGGGGCTTTTCTGGAGGCTATAGCTAAACAGTTTGACTTTTATAAACAAAGACACAGATATGTTCAAAGACGGAATAAGCGTCGCAGGTTTGACTTTATTGTACCTCTTCAACGATTTACCGCCGAAGACGTATTTTACACTTTTCAATGAGAAACACAAAGGGTTACATACACTCCTAAAAGAAAACATCGTGGCATTATTTTCCATAGATTCCATGAAAAGGACGTTACTCAGCTACGACATTACGAGTACGGTGAAAGGAGTTATCCATGTAAGAAGATAGTTGGGTATGACGCCAACGCCCTTTATTTGTGGGCTCTTACCCAGGACATGCCGACGGGGTGGTACACCCATAGAAGTGAAGAAAACTCATTCCGTTATGAGCACGCTAATCGCTACGGACACATGGCGGAGGAGTGGCTATCGTGGGAGATTGCACGAACGGAAAAATTCATTCGACAACAAAGCAATGGCCACGAAAAACGGATCGGGAAGCTGCTCGATGACGGTTGCTGCGCGGAAACGCGGACGGCCTACCAATTCCACGGCTGTTTTTTCTGGGGTGTCCGTGTAACGAAAAAGAAGTCAACGACGTCAAGGGGGTACCAATGAGCGTACTTCTCGCAGACACGAGAAACAACACGGCATATTTACGTAAGTTCATCGAAGTCGTCGAGATGTGGGAGTGTGACTGGAAACGAATCAAGAAAGAAACCGAAGTAAAAGCGTTTCTAGCCGCTTCGCATCGACGCGAGCAGTGGGAGATGTCCGAATCGCAGATTTTATCAGCCGTTAATGCCGGGATATTGTTCAGACTCGTCGAATGCGACATTCACGTCCCCCCGGTGTTACGCGATCACTTCGCTGAGATGCAACCTGTTTTCAAGAACACTAATATAACTCGACAAGATATCGGACCTTTCATGCGGAGTTATGCCGAAGAGCACGATATCATGAAACAACCACAATGCTCCCTGGTGGGAAGTCACCGAGGTGACAAGATCCTACTGGCGACACCCCTTCTCAAGTAGTATTTGGACAACGGTCTTGTTGTCACTCGCGTGTACCGGGTGATACAGTACGAACCGAAAGCTTGCTTTCGAGCGTTCGGTGATTCCGTGTCAGAAGCACGACGTGCGGGTGACGCTGATCCGGATCGGGCGATAATTGCGGATACTATGAAATTCTTAGGGAATTCTGGGTCTGGAAAAACGGTTACAACCCTGGATAAACACCGCGATGTGAAGTACTGCACGAAACGCGGTGCCGGAATATTGATCAAAAACAGAAGATTCCGACAGCTAGACGTCATCGTCGACGAAAATGTGTATGAAATTGAAATGGACAAACGCTCCGTGTCGTATTCTCTACCCCTACGCATCGGTGTCTTTGTGTACCAGTATGCGAAACTACGCATGTTGCAGTTTTACTATGATTTCATCGATGCCTATCTCGAGGGATCTCGCTTTCAGTACTGCGAGATGGACACTGATAGCGCGTATATCGCGTTGTCCGGAGGGTGTCTTGACGACCTCGTATCATCGGACAAGCGCGAGCATTTCTTCCGACACCGGGCCGAATGGCTACCGGCAGAATGTCGCCCCGAGCACGAGGCTGCTGCTGCTGCTACTGCTACTGCTACTACTACTACTACTACTACTATTACTACTACTACTACTAATACTGCTACTACTACTACTGCTGCTGCTGCTGCTGCTGCTGCTGCTACTGCTACTGCTACTGCTACTGCTACTGCTACTGCTACTGCTACTGCTACTGCTACTGCTACTACTACTGCTGCTGCTGCTACTGCTACTACTACTAATATTACTACTACTACTACTACTGCTGCTGCTGCTGCTGCTACTGCTACTGCTACTGCTACTGCTACTGCTACTGCTACTGCTACTGCTACTGCTACTGCTACTGCTACTGCTACTGCTACTGCTACTGCTACTGCTACTGCTACTGCTACTGCTACTGCTACTGCTACTGCTACTGCTACTGCTACTGCTACTGCTACTGCTACTGCTACTGCTACTGCTACTACTACTACTACTACTACTACTACTACTACTACTACTACTACTACCATTTTTAGTAGTCGTAGATGACGTTGCGACTCCTGTCTATCTCGAGAACCGTTTCGAACTCACCATAGACCATTTTGACCGTCTGCGGCAGTGGCTGGTCGAAATGCATCTCCACTCTTAGGTTCCCTTTTTGTACCAAATTAAAGTGGGAACCATCGTATACGTGGGGGGTCAGGTCAAAGGCGAATAAACTATAACCTTGACCGCTGTCATCCCGTGTCACGTCGTTACCCTCGTCTTGAAACATCTTTCCCGTGCCGGCGAACATGTTGCAGTAACTCCTCACGAAGTCACTTTGTCCGAAACGCGGTTGCAGTGGTTTCGCGGGGACTTGCTGACCGTCGACATACAGGGCGAGAAAGTTCAGATTGTTGTGTTTAGCATAAAATTGATTTTTGTTGTGCGCACCGTTGTACGCGTCGTTGTCGATACAACACAAGACCACTCTTTTCGGCAGCACTCCGAGGTAGATATTCTCGTGTGTATGCGACATGGATCCTCTTGGTATGGAAAATACCTTGCAGCCAACACGACGCATCGGGTATTTTGCCGTACCTTTCTTGAGGGCTTTGATGTGTGCCATCTGCACGGAATTTGGCTTTTCTCCCGTACAGAGCTGCTTCGACGATAGTGATCTTGTAGTCTGGGGCGTTGCCATCGGTCATGAGCGCAAACCTGTCTTTGCTCTGAACCATGCGGACTTTGACATCGACGCCATTGAGTAGATAGCGGTCTTGAAAGAATAGATCTACGAGTAAGCGACCCATCATGTCAATGACACGACTACCGGTGTTGTAATCCTGTCTTTTCTGCAAACCGGCCTTCCCTGTATCTGTGGCGTCCATCTGACCAGCTGTGTCTTTGTGCCACAGAACGCTAGTTAACTGACTATTTTTGGCTTCGGCACCGTGACTCAACAACGTTTCGATGTAGGCGCGGTAAGGGTACGTATTTGTAGAAGGTGTCACGAGAGTGCCGTTCAAAGACACATCCACTTGACTAAACAAGGAATGCATCCAGTTGTTGACGGGTCCTACTTTGGCTGCTACATCGATATTGCTTCCATTCGCTTGATTTACCTTGGCTTTGACAAACAGGTAAGTGTTTGCAACGTCTAGATAGTCGTCACCTGAACCCGGTATCACAAACTCAATAGGTCCACCCGCACCTATGGACGCGACGGGTCTGTGTTCTATCCATTGGGCATTTTCGATGCTGGTTTGTGTCGTCGGTACACTAAACAAATCCAGTTCACTGTTTGTGCATTCGCACGATTGTTGGTGAACAAAAGCCATGGTGTCTAGGTACCGAATATGTCAACGGAACGCGTCTTTCGGCGTCTACGTTGTTGCGACGGAATGGCTGGTGTGACCAGCGGCTTACGTTTTATAGGACGTTTCGTGGTGTATCGTATGCCTGTTGGTGTCTCACCTCTCAATATTCTACTAATCATGTCCTTTCCCGCTTCTCTCACATGTCGTTTTGCCGCGTCCTTGAGGTTATGACCGGCAAGGACGTCTCCCGCCACATTTAGGCCTGTCCTGAACGCTCGCTTCCCCAACGCAATGGCACCGCTCTTAATTAGGGGTACAGCGCTCCTAATCAACCCCCCGAATAAACTACCGAGTCCGTGTCCTCTTTGCATTCTCCCGCCGGTAAACACCGGCAAACCATCGCCTACTTGTCTGACGTAATAGTCTTTGTAACTTCTGTCACGGTTAATGTTTCAAAAGAGCGCTGATTTTCGGCGTCTAAAGTGAAACGTCACGGTCGTTCTGCCGCGCTCGAATGGTACGGGACGCCCTGTGTCGTCCCTTATATCTACCTCGATCGTTGTAAATTCCTTGTGCAAGACCGTACGTACGACTGTACGTTATCGAAACTTTTAGAGACGAGGTCACCGTGTTTCCCTTCGATCGGTACAATCCTCAAGAGGGGTACGACGCTGTCTCCGACAACGCGCGGTTCCACTATACTCGTATAGACGTAGAACGCATAAAAAAAACCTGCGCTAGGTCTATCACCGACTCGGCCTCTATGACTGTGGTGAACCTTTTTCGTTTTCGTTTTCGGGACTTGTGTAAATCGACTGGGTTAAACCTAATACGTTTTGTAGGTCCAGCGAGTACACGGAAAATGCGCTGTTTTGAACCATGTGCATCGTCCCTTTTTATGTGATGTGGCTGTAACTCGATTTCACATTCTTTTCTTTCACGACCGCCCGTATTCTTCTGTTGATTGTCCGAATAAGCGTTGCGGGGGTATCGTAGTAACCCGCATCGATGCGCACAGCGTAAGTCGCACCGCCGAGGGTGACCCCTAGCCACGTATTATCGCTGGTGACGACATACCAACTGTGACTGTACTACATTTCAACCAGACTGCATTCCCATTGACACGATAGACTTATACGTTGCGGCAAGGCCGTTGTGTAGCGGGTCAATGTGTTGTCGGGGTGCAAGTCCAACGACGCGTTGCTCGGTAGTGTGAGGTAGAAACCGTTTTCAGACATGGCGATCTCGTTTCATCGACGGGTTCGGCAGAAGGTATCCAAGGCAACTGCTCAATAATGCCGTCCAAAGGTTGGCGTCTCCATTCCTCGTTGTTAGGTTATAAATGCTGACCACTGTCACCTTATACAATACGGTGACTTGAGTAAAAAATACTGGAGGAGGGACTTGGGAAACTTATTTCCGCAAATCTCCCATCGAGAGAGACTGCTTCCTGTATCGCTACGTATATCCGTCGAACCGTCCATCACACCCCCGACTGGTGAGGTGGTTGGCGTATGACTAACCTTTATACTCCACGATTGTTTTTTCGTCGATCCAACGTTTGAATGACTCGGGTAGCCAAACCACTTCACTAGCAGTTGTGTTCTCTTACCCACACTTCGACGTCGCAAGACTGCTCCGACTCGATAACGTTTATTTTTCTCCACCAATACCTTCTGTATTTCGGGTTCGTAGAAAGTTCCGTCAAGTGTCTTTCCCCGTTCATCGCTCAAGCGATAAACTGGCGGGTTGGATCGATGCACCTTAAGGATGGAGAATATTTCTTCGGTCCAATTCGGCAAGTATCCCTTTTTGAACCTCCGCTTTATTTTGCTGATTCGTACGCGATCTCCGACTTGTAATGTCGGTTTTACCTCACTCGCTTCACCACCATACAGTCGTTGCCATACAACCTCTTGATTCGCTTGATACGGTGTCATTCCTATACTGTGGTGATAGGTGTTGTTGTACGAGGGTAAAAAGACCGGTAGCTTATCGACATAGGTCAACGTCTGATGCTACGAGTCTTCAGCGTACGATTGAAGCGCTCGACGACGCTCGCTTTGGTTTCTTCGTTGTGAGTTGAAAAGTGTTGAATGCCATGCTCTTTCAATAAGTTATGTAAGGATCGATTGAAGAACTCAGTACCTTTGTCCGTTTGCAGTATCACCGCTATCACCTTCACCAACAATTGTTTAAAGTCATTCATGACAGACACGGCTGCTTTATTTTTCATGGGGTACACCACGCCTGTTTTGAAAACACGTCGATCACGGTAAGTAGAAACTTTGTGCCGTCGTTGTGTTTTTTTCAGATTCGACACGTCGACGAGGTCAGCTTGCCACTGTTGGTTTTGGCCCCCTGCGACAACGTGACGTCGCTTGAAACGATGTCTCACGGGTTTATGAAGGATGTACGTGTCTTGTTCACACAGCCATTGTCTAGCGGTATTTTCCGATGTCCGCGCGGCCCGCCGTAGTCTGTCGACGCCACCGTAACTTCCGGTGTGTCTCGGGTTAAAATATATACGGTTCAACGAGTCTCGTTGATTGGTTCGGCGGCGTCCCATCCTGTCGTGTAATTAGCTGGCGCGAGACCTCTCTCGCACCACTTGTACACGGTTGAACGAATCCGAAGTCGAATGAAGAATGCGATGCTGTAGAGTATTGCGCACGCTAGTACGAACACTTTGACACCGAACGTTCTATATCCTGTTGTCGGTATGGTAAAGTGTCGTCTGTTTGTGTTGTGCAAGTCTTTAATAAGGTTCCCAACGCTGCAACGACGACAGTCGAGAACTTTTCGATTGTTTGGTGGATGGGCGGGTCGGTGAACCAGATTGCATGTACGGCCACAACTCGGGGTTACCTATCAAATCGTTTGATACACTCAGACGTTTCAGGTAGTTAGCAAAACGTTTCCATCCTTCTGGCAAGACGCTTTTTCTTTTCCTCAGAACACCGTTTACGAGATCAACCATGTTGCTTCCAGTCACCACTTCACCGTTGTAAATGAATTCACCTCGGTCATTCCAATCAACGGTCGAATCCGCTTTGAGCTTTTCCACCAACCGCTGCGCCTTCCTTTTCAATGTTTTTGGGGCGCTGTCGACGATTTCGATTTCGACACTTCCCGACGATGCTGTGCTTTCCGGTTGTTTGTCGACGCACGCTTTGTCCTTTGTATCATTTACCAAGATCACTCGTGTCGGCTCCTGTACGTGCTTCTCATCGATGTCGTTGTACCATTCCACAATTTGGTTGTACAACGTGACCTTTTCTCTCTCTTGCAAATCTCTTCGATTAATGATAGCTTGCATCTCATTGTCGAGACGTTGCAAAACCTTCCCAACGGAGTCTTTAGGAGAGGTGGCGACAGTATCTAGGACTCGCGGATCTACCAACTCCATTTACGGAATTAGCTTCTTGATCAGGGGGAAAATAATAGAAGTTGCTAACGGAGCTAGCAATGCCGTTAGGAACGCACCTCCACCCGTTTGCAAAACTGTTCTCTTCTTCGTCACACCCGGTTTTTGTCAGACAAGACCCTGAGGTTCCGCTTGTAACTTCGCAACTTAGCTTTCTGACTACTGTTGAGGTGAACATTTTCTTTTAAAATGTTGTGGGCACACTCACACAAGGCACAAATGAAGTCCTTATTGGCGTTTGCTATGATTGCTCTAGACAATTTCGGATCCTTGTTTCTGCACAATAAGTGCAGTCCCAAGACGTTTCTTTTCACGCGGTTCGACATGTCGTAAATGAAGACGAACGCAGCCCAAGCCTCCTTTTATGTCTTTGGTAGGTACGTGTACTGGACCTCGTCCGGAAAAAACATTCGTGCGCCACCGCAGATGTTCGGGGGTTTCCTGTTTCAGGTCGATTCACAGATAACCATACGGACTCGACGTCGCGTCTTTAAATGCCTCCTGCATATACTTCACACGTCCTGGATACATTTGTCTGTCTAGATGTGTCACATGAGTCGCGTCACGTGGATTCTTAAACGCGACTATATACTGAGCATTTAGACTAATAGTGCGACTTTCCTAGTTTTTAGGAAACATACTCTGTATCAGAGAGACAACAGATGTATTACAATTATGACTTTTCTTGGTGAATAAGTTAGTGACTCTTCCGTCGGTTTCTGTCATAAGGTCGTCTATGATCACCAGATTTTTCGTCTTCGAGTTGAATAAAGACTCGTCCGGTAAACCATCCCCAAACCTCACATCCGGTATCGTACGATACAGGTGTTGCCACTCTCCGTAACACCACCACAAAGCCTTTTCCAGTGGTGGATCGATGAAGGAGGACGCGTGTTGTAGTTATCGCGTAACAAACGTTGTGTTTCCGCAGCCAGTCGGACCCGCAACGATACAGGTAAACGGGTGCTTCAAACGAGTATGCATGTCGTCGTATGAACAGTTTCTCCAAAACTGTTGTTTATTACACCGTACCGCTCATTGTCAAATATACCAGTTGGGTGTCGCTCTCACGGGGAGGGGAGGGAGGGGTGGAAGGTACTCGTTCACCGGAGGGCACCTCTTTCGATAACAAAATTCGTTCATCGAAAAGATGACGCTATCTATACTAAAACATCTACATAATCACCGACGGGAGGAGCTATACTCATACGCTTATTCAGCAAGGGGGCGTTTCATTCACCAGGGATTTGTGATGAGTCAGGTAGTCGCTAGATGGCCATATCATACAACTTCAGCTTCTCAAATATCACTCACCTACCTGCGTCTCTCTGCAGGTGGAGAATACTTCCGCTTCTCTAATATCACCAACATGCCCGCGTCGTCTCTTTGCAGGTGGGAAATACTTCCTCTTCTCTAATATCACCCAACATCCGCTTCTCCAATATCACACACCTGCCTGCGTCTCTTTGCAGGGGGGAATACTTCCGCTTCTCTAATATCACTCAACTTCCGCTTCTCTATTATCATCCACCTGCCTGCGTCACTTTGCAGGGGGGGTCTGATCTACCCCCATCCACTACTAACGTTGCCTTGAAGCACGCTGAAACGAAATACATATTTCTCACTGACGTCGACTTAGAACCTATGCCACGACTTGAGAATCACTTGAAAAGACACATTTCTGAAGGATAGTTACAAGGAAAGACGGTAGGTAGCTTAGCCTCGGTTACCCAGACTCCGTGAGGTGGCAGCACTGTTAAGCCCCTTAACTCCGCCTGGGACAGTATATGGGCTTAAGTTTCTACATCCGGGTAGCCGTACCCCAGATTAGGGTAAAGACGCTGATTGGCTCTCATGCCTACTATGAAATTAAAATTAAAATAACGATATACTTTTACAAGATATGTATGAAAAGTATTCAACAATGAACTTATATTAACACAAAAGTAAGTAAAAATTCAAATTTACAGTTGTTTATAAAATAAGAATTACGGCAGGATTAACCAGTATCCGTGAGGTGGCAGCATTGTCTAGCCCCACACGGATAGCATACCAGTTAAATAAGGATACCTTTTTATCAAATAATTGTGTATTATAAAAACTATTCAGAATTAAACTTATATTAACACGAAATAAATAGAAATACAAATTTGCAGTTGTTTAAAAAAAATATTACGGCAGTGTCCGTGAGGAGGCAGCATTGTATAGATCACGCGGATACCAAACAAAAGCCGTTAATGAGGCCAGACTGTCTTCTCGGCGTAGTTCCGCAGCCGACCGGCAGTCGGTTAGGCGAGACTATAGGTAGCTAGGCTTACGTTAAATAAATATGGACAGTATACTACTATAACTGTTTTCCGTTGAATGTATGCTAACGCACGCACGCATGCACGCACACACATGCACACACACAAGTA
>OZ024860.1:41553278-41590778 GCA_964017155.1 Oasisia sp. SBJ-2009
TTGAAAATACGTTAAAATCCCCCCAATTCCCACATACTATTCATGATAGAATATTGTAACACATGTATTTTTTGTTTAATTTTGTAAGAATGTTATACATTATAAAACTAATCTTGAAAAGTACATTTTCACTGACCATGGGCGCTGCCATTGTTGCCCATTTCACGGGGAACTCACGAAGAGTAACGCGAGAGAATGCGTGAGTGTGGCGTAGGCTGTCCACCACTGTCGGCGATTATGTAAATGTAAACACTAGCATAGCGACATGAATCTAGTTGTTTTATGAGTCTTGTGATAATGAAATGTTTGAATGTCAAGCATACGGATGTCAAAAGAAGGCAGGAGAAGAGTCGGTGAAAGGAAAGAGATTTTTCCAAATACCAATATATTCTCTACGAAGCGCGAGTTGGCTCCACAATATAGGTACGGGTCATACTGTGGAATAATTCAATTTCAACCGGAAAATGGTTTGCTAGGACCATGTCACCGTTTATCTGGAACACAGGTTGCTGGGATTGGGTGAAAGACAACTGTTGAACGAAGTCCGGGGCCGAAGCGAAGGGTCGGTGTTGCACGCGAAGAACGGTTTCGCAAAAGGGACGAATATAATGTATGCAAATACTATAAAAGGGGTGCTAGAATATCATTTAATGTATTTCCTTTATAATAATAAAAATCAACGATTAGTAAAATATTTATTGCGCGACGGTCGACTGGAATAATTAGTTGGATAAACGATTTGTTTACATGTGAAAGTGGGCGATAATAAAAGTTATTAATCTCCGTCGAACCAACCAAGTCCAAAATGGATTGCGCGATTGCCTTTGACGCTTTGTTGCAGTCTCTACATGAGCATCAGTATTCTTTATCCTATTCTGTTATCCTATTCTATGAATGTTTATATTATAAGGGACGCCGTTTTTGTTAGCTAACGCTCTGTAACTGTAATTAAATGGATGGATAGATCTCAGACTCAGTGGGTACGTGAAGAATTAGTTTTGTTTTGCCCACCCGAGGCGGTAGCGGTGGTGGAGGTGTGACGTCACACACCCACAGGCGAAATGTCCAAAATGTCAGCCTCCAGGGAGGTTAACTAATTATCCTTAAAACCTATTAAATAATTTCAGAAAAAAATAACAAAATATGGGATATGATTCAATGAACATTGTTTAATGGATTAAGCAATTTTTACTTTTGTGTTGCATGTTCCTTTAATGAGCGTGGTATACAAAACGTTGACACATATGGCAGCTATCTGTGATATATGTGTCCTTGCCACAGGCCAACTGGGTAGACTACTACGAACCCTACGTTGTGACAGAGAGGAAGTAAACCCCAAAATACTGGAAAGGTTTCGTAGGTCGTTTTTACAACAGATCCTCGCATTTGTCAGAGCTGTTCGCTATGGGGTGAGTGTGAGTGTGCTGGCCACGTCTGTGATGATATTATTATGTGATCTGTGGTTTATACTTGCGTTATTTGCCATTAAAAATGGCGACTGTGTTGTCGTTTGCTAAGTAGTGATTTAAGTTATTCTGTCCTGGAATAGTTTCCAGATAATGGTTCTTAGCTAAAACATGTGTCCTCAAAATTACCACCCACAAACATGTTACTAACGTTTACATGTCTTCAGCGAATTACTTCTTATTCAGCATACATCACTTCATTTTATGCGTGATAATTCTACGAAGTTTCCAGTTTGTAGGTCAAATGGTCAGAATGTTATGTTATCTCCAAAATGTGGTCCAAATGCCCCATTAACTTTGCAGACACACTTGCAAACGGACCGCGAAATTATCAATATCAGGAACGTGGCCAGAGGAAAGATGGTGCGCCTCATACGAGAACAACACATCGTGCAGGGGGTCATTTGAAACAGAATATTTGGAGAGAACATAAAAGCAGTAGACACAGGAAACTATACAGAATGATCATGTATAAAATAAGTTTATTTGAATGTACTGTGAAGTATGTCGATGAACACATGTAACAGTTATTACAATCTTTGTGAGTGGTTTTGTTTGGGTCACCCTCTGGCGTAGATTTACTTCGTATAATTATTATGCAATATGACCGTGTTGCAGCTAGTACTAACTAAGGCAGATTCGGAACAAATCTTGACATTACCAGAACACACTGAATAAACGCACACTTGTTTAGGCCCTACGTTTAGTTTCGTGTTATGCGCTTGTTTCAGATATTCAAATTCGTTGTACTTCCGGATGTGTTTTTGGTGCACACACCTCACGTCAAGGCCAATTACACAAATATAGAATTCAGGTTAAGCAGACATAGGCCTAGTCTCATGTCAGATGGTGTGAAACTGCTACTGGTATGTGGCGGTCGCTATGAAACATAAAAAATAGGTAGTGGTTTTAGTCAAATAACCCAAATCAGTTGTTCTATGCTGAATCTTAAAATAGAGATCGTTTCCGATATAAATTGTTAGATTTTTGTGAAGCTACATCAGAATATTTTCTGGTACTTCTCAATTTCGGGCTAAACAATACGAGTGGAATAGCAGGGTGTTATCATCGTATGCTGGCGCGGCGCGGCGCGGCGCGGCGCGGCGCGGCGCGGCGCGGCGCGGCGCGGCGCGGCGCGGCGCGGCGCGGCGCGGCGCGGCGCGGCGCGGGAGAAGGAGGAATTCCTCCGGAGGAAGGTCAAAGGTCACGTGACAAAGATCAATGTCAAGTGGCGCCCCCTGGCGGATAGGTCATGAACCAGTATCGCCACCTGGCAGATAGGTCGGGCGCCAGTGGCGCCCCCTTGCGGACAAGACACGAACTACTATTGGCCAAATTCGTGCGTCTTGTTTGTTAAATATGCGGCCCCTGGCGGATAGGTCATGAACTAGTGGTGCCCTCTTACGGACAATTCACGAACTAATAATACGCAAATTCGTGCGTCTTATTTTTTTAAGTGGCGCCTCCTGGCGGATAGGTCGTGTACTAGTGGCGCCCCCCTTAAGGACAAGTCACGAACTAGTACTGTTCAAATTCGTGCGTCTAATTTTTTTTAAAGGCGCACCTGTTGGATAGAATTGAATTTGAATTGAATTTTATTCACTCTAACCACATATCGTGGTACATAGAGGATCAGTTTTACAAATACATATACAGAACATGCATAACACTACATATCAATAATTACAACTGGATAATAATTACATAGTTATAATACTATCCGTGTGAAATTACATTTATACAAGTTCATGAATAACACACTAGGTGTCGGGTCATTGACCATACAGTTTTAAGCCACACAAGATGAATTTTGCCAGATTATTAATTTCGTCTGGTTCACTGTTCTGTAGCAAACGAGTAAAATTGTATACATTTGCATTCATCCTATTACATGAAGATATATATTTAGTTCTTAGGTCATCCAACTTTGTACATTCGTATAAAAGGTGAATTTCATCTCCTAATACACCTTCATCACAAATGGTACAAAGTCTCTCATTCCTAGGCACGTCAGAGTTTTTTCGGTTATTAACAGGTAATTTATGTGAACCTATTCTGAAGTGGAAAAATGCTTTTTTTAAGTGTTCAGGAAGGATTTTGATATACATTTCTTTACAATGCGATATCTTAAATAGTTGATACATCACATTATTATCATTTGTAATTCTACTGTGCCATAGTTGCTTAAACTGATCACATTCACATTTCTTTATACTCTTGGCATCAATGTTATGATCTTGCATTAACCAAATATAATTAATGCCATTTGTTTGAAAGATATTACTAATGCATTTAATCCAGGGTGAGAGGTGTACATCTTTACAATAAAGATGATATAATATTGCTGCTTTTTAATAGTTTTGTCCAATAACAAACCATTCTCTCCTTTATGGTAACCGACAGTGGGTATCTGCCTAGCTCTCCATATATTGGCATATTATGGGAAAATTTTGATACTCCAAAAATGAATTTACAAAATTTAGTATGCACTTTCTCCAAGATATCAACATTTTCATATCCCCACACTTCACAACCATAAAATAAGATAGGTTCTACACACATGTCAAATAACTTAAGCATAACATCGGTTGGTAGGTTTAATCTCCTGCCTTTTTGTATGAGTGAATACATAGCCTTTGAAGCTTTGTCATGTAGCAACTTTTTAGCGTTAACAAAGGATCCATTCCAATTAAAGCAAATACCCAGATAAATGTAATCCTCCACTTGATCAAGATCCGTATTACCAAATTTAAAAGTACGTATATTATGTATCCTTGTCTTTGACCTGGCAAAGATCATCATTTTTGTTTTACTGATATTAACCTTCAGTTTATTACATATACAATATTCATTCAGTAGATCAAGATTCCTCTGCATGTCATGCTCATTTTCGGCCATTATAACAGTGTCATCTGCATACAGGAGAACAAACAGATTTAACATTCCATTAATACCATCATTGCTGTCATTATAAAGTTTTTCAATAAATGTTAGTGTATTCCATTTCTGTGATGGGAAGAATGTTTCCATATCATTGAGAAATAATGCAAACAAAAGTGGTGATAAATGTTCTCCTTGTCTCAATCCTACATGTGAATCAAAAAATTCTGATTGCACACCATTGTTCATGACACATGATTTGATTGATTTGTACATATTCAGTATAACATTAAGTACCTTTCCCGATACACCATATAATATTAGTTTTTTTCATAACATCGCTCTGTTGATCGAGTCAAATGCCTTACTATAATCAACAAAAGTGCAGAACAATCTTCTACCTTGACATAAAAATAATTCAACAATACACTTAAGTGTAAATATTTGGTCGGTTGTAGAATAGTCTTTCCTAAAACCTGCTTGGGCTTCACTCATTATTTGTGTTGAGTTTATAAAGGCTGTTAGTCTTTCATTTCAACTACCACGTTTAATGATATCCTGGCATCATTTGACACAAAACAACATGTCAATTTCCCAACACACATACATGGACATTGGCTTGACATCTTGATAACTCGTTCCTCTTGTAAACACATTCAGACACCCACAGTTGTAGATGGCTTATCGGACCATAACACAGTAATTGCAGATCTTAAAGTTCCTATAGCCCCAGCCGTGTCCAAACACAACATGTTCTACAGAGCCATACACAGTATCAACATTGCATCATTTATGACTGATATAATTACATCCGACCTTGTCACACATCCTAAAGAACATGTATCAGACCTATACAAACAGTACCGTCAAATACTGAAGACATTGCTTGACAAACATGCACCCGCTAAATCCAAATCTGTGTCACAAAAGCCGCCAGCTCCTTGGATGACCCCGGAAATAATCCAATCTAAACGGCGCCGTCGCTATCTGGAACGTGTTTGGCGTAAATCTCGTTCATCCTTAGACAGGTCACGCTACACACGGCAATGTCATCTATGTAACCAACAAATGTCCAAAGCAAAGTCGTATTATTACGAAAACATGGTCGCAAATAACTCTGCTACACCAAAACAACTATGGAAATGCATCAATCAGATTTTACACAGGCGGCCTGCTCCTTCCCTACCAACCCATGCATCAATCAAGTCACTGTGTAACTCTTTCTCAAGTCATTTTAAAGACAAAATCAGCCTGATACATTCAGCCTTCACAGATCACACCTCAGACACTATAAATGCCGACTCTCCACAACTAAATTCTAAACTCACATCGTTTGAACCAGCCACAACTACTGAAGTGGAAAAAATAATCATGTCATCCCCAAATAAATCCTGTGATCTTGATCCACTTCCGACCATACTACTGAAAGCATGCCTTGACGTTTTAATTAAACCAATAACAGATATAATAAATGCATCACTCTGCTCCGGCTTATTCCCTGAAGACTTTAAATGTGCACACGTAAATCCAATTCTTAAGAAGACAACTCTGTCAAAAGAAGATCTAAACAGCTACAGGCCTATTTCTAACCTTAGCTTCATTTCCAAAATACTCGAAAAGGTTGTTGCAAATCGACTTACTTCTCACATCAACATAAATGGTTTAACCAATGCATCACAGTCTGCGTACAAACAATTTCACTCAACAAAAACTGCTCTTTTAAAAGTACACAATGACATAAACCTTAACATTGATAATGGCAAAGTTACTGCACTGACCCTGCTTGACCTATCCGCCGCTTTCGACACCATTGACCACGACATTCTCATTACACGCTTATCAACGTGGTACGGGATATCTGGCACAGCCTTGAGCTGGTTTACTTCATACCTTACTGACAGACGGCAAGCCATTAAAATAGGTAACTGCTTCTCAGACATGCTGCCCACCTCTTGTGGTGTCCCCCAGGGTTCTGTTTTGGGTCCGTTGCTTTTCACTCTGTACACAACACCATTAAGCTCAGTTATCCAGAGTCACAACCTGGATCATCACCTTTATGCAGATGACACACAAATCTATGTTTCTCTGACCACACCAGATACTTGTCGCTCCCTAAACCAGCTCAGGGATTGTCTCCAAGATATCTCCCTCTGGATGAAAAATAGTAAATTAAAACTAAATGCAGATAAGACTGAATTTCTCATCATTGGTACCTCAACGCAGCGGGCAAAACTCAATGGCTTTTTCCCGACACATATTCTGAGTCAGAGTATCACACCAGCCACCTCAGTTTTAAATCTCGGAGTAACGTTTGATGAAAACTTCAATTTCAAACAACATATCTCGAAAACATGCCGTTGCTGTTTTTACCATATCCGTGATCTTCGCCGTATCCGCCGGTTTTTATCACTTTCCGTCGCTAAAACCATCGCCACAGCTCTAGTAAGTAGCAGACTCGACTACTGCAATTCCTCCTTTACAATACCGCTAACAAGGACATAGCAAAACTTCAGCGTGTCCAAAATTGTTTAGCAAGGGTAGTCACGCGTTCTCCTCGTTTTTCTCGCTCAGTGCCGCTTCTAAAATCACTGCATTGGCTACCTGTGCACTATCGCATCATTTTCAAAATTTGTACAATAGCCTATCAAGCACTCTCATCTACACAACCAGCATATCTAAATTCAATGCTAACTCCAACAAGAAATTCCAGACAGCTACGCTCAACCAGTAGTAACCCTCTTTACATCCCTCGGGTGAAAACGAAAGCCGGGACCCGAGCTTTCTCGGTTGCCGCACCAACGGTGTGGAATTCGCTTCCTGCCAGTGTTAAATCACAAGGTAATATAGTTTCATTCCGCCGACATCTAAAAACCTATCTCTTTAATGCTGCCTATCCTCCTTAGCCTCCTAGCTTCTTCATCCATCCGTTTGACGACTCACGCATTGCTTTCGATTATGAGATTGATTAATCTCCTGGTTTTGTCGCGCCACTGAGCTTGATTTTCGAGGATATTGGCGCAAAAGAAGTTACTATTATTATTAGTATTATTTATGATGGATGTGAATAATTTTTCTAAGCAGCTAAGAAGAGTTATCCCTCTGTAATTGTCTGGGTCATTAATGTCACCTTTATTTTTATATATTGGTTTTATTACGCCAACTAACCAATCATGTGGTATATGTCCACTCAGTAGTACAACATTAAAGATTTGTGTTAGCATATGCAAGTGATCTTCTGAGAAAGCTCTGATCATTTCATTAATAATATTATCTTCCCCGCATGCCTTCCCATTTTTTAACTTTTCACAGCTGTCATCACTTCTGCCTCAGAAATTTGGTAGATTTAATGTCTCGGACTCTGAGTATTCATTAGTTACACTGTTTGACATTTGGGTTCCATTCATGTTACACTCACACTCAGTTACATTTTCTTCAGTAGAATTTAATTCTGAAAAGTGTTCACGAAACTCGTCAATTGTTACATTTCCTGTGTTGATTTGCTTGGTGGTCTTATTTATTATCTCCCAGAAACCTTTGGGGTCATTAGATTCCGATCAGATCAGATCCGCTACAACTTTTTGTCTGTGTACTGCCTTACATTTATTTATAATAGTGTTGTACTCCTTTCCCATTAATTTAAGTAATTTCAAGTTTTCCTCATTGTTATTATCCTTATATCGCCTTCTTGCTCTATTGAATGCCTTTCTTTTATCATGGCAGTCTGCATTAAACCAGTCTTTATATTTACTTGTTTTTGTAGCGTTTATTTTGGCATACGTTTTAGTTCTGAGTATATTACATTTGTTAGCACTGTTTAAAACTAAATCATTAAAACTTGCAAACAAATCATTAACATTTTCTTTAGTTGCTACACCGACATTTGTAGATATATCATTTAATAAAGTGCTGACACTCTCAAACTCAGTGTTGTTTCTAATGGCACTTTGAAATTCTGCTTTCTTATTATGCTGCCATCTTACTACTGTCCTTTTGACAACTGGATTATAATGACATTGTGCATGCTGTGTTGCTATTACCTTTATATTAAGCACAAGTTCTACCACACTATGTCCATCAGAAAATAGTGGATTCCCATCATATACAATAAAATTATTGATATATTTGAATAATAACGGGCAACATAGGAAATAATCAATAGTACTAATATTCTTGAAAGTGGGGTTACCACTTGAGTCATTAGTCATTCTCCCGTTTACGATAAGCACATTAGCAGTTTTACATAAATCTATCAACAGTGGCCCATATTGATTACACTGGGTGTCATTATTGCATCTTTCGTAATGAGCTGCCGTGCCAGTGCTCAGACCTGCAGTACTATCACCACCAAAGTCATTAAAAATCATCTTCTACAAAATCACATAAATCACCAGTCCTAGCATTAAAATCACCACACATACAAATGAATGCATCATTACAAGACAGAAGTTCTAATAATTCTAATTCACACTCTTCAAAAGCTTCTGCTTTGGTGTATCTAGACCCTTCTGGTGGTATATAAATGACTCCCAGCAGTAAGTCTTTAGTTAACCCAATAATGGTTTGGTCTATTTTATACCATGCAACAAAATCGCTTTCAGTTTTTATTTCTGTTATAAATTTGTCTAGTTCTTCCTTGTATATTATACCTATTCCTCCAGATTTTACTTTTGATATATATCTTCTGCTTTTAAATTTACCTTTGTATCCCATGGGTATACTAAGATTATCAACGTCTATGTCATTAATTTTAGTTTCTACAAAACAGTTAATAGCATGAGATTGTATAAGTTCAATAAAATCAGGTATGTTCAATTTTGATGGTAAGCTACATACATTTAACATGGAAATATTGAACATTTTTGTAAGTTTTGGTTGTATAATTTCACACACATTATCAATCATTTCAGTCACACCTCTGCTGCCCAACAGCACTGCCTCAATGGCACTAGTCAAGTCTGTTACACAGCAGCCGTCGTCGCACACATAGTCATGTAAGTGGGCGTGATCCCCTGGTCTGTCCTATGCCTGGTGATGGGGCGAGTCCACTGTTACAAAATGTCCTTCTACGAGTAGTTTGTCCCCGACGAAACGTGCTCGTTTCCCCTGCTTCTTTGCGTTTTTGTAGAGAGGCAATAAAGGCTTCCTCTTTTCCTGCCATTCTTTTGGGATCTGTTCGCTTACCCCGAATCGTTTTCCAGCTAGTCTCCGTCCGGCTGAGCGAATTGTCTCGCGTTGCTGGTACCGATGGAACTTGGCGACAATCGGCCGTGTCTTCCCGCTCTCGTGTTTCCCCATTCGGTGGGCTCTCGCTAGTTCAATGTCTTCCGTGACACCCAGTTCTTTCACGAAGAATTTCCTTAACGTTGTGTCGCAGTTCTCATCTGGTGTTTCTGGTATGGCGTAAAACACAAGGTTATCCCGCATGCTACGCCATTGCAGGTCAATCACAGCATCGTGATCGGCCTTTGCTTGTCGTCTTCTTTCGTCGGTGTCGCTTAACATTGAAGCCATCTTTGTTTTAAGCTGATTGTTCTCGGTTTTGAGATCTGCGATCGTGGCATGGCAGTATTCCAGCGACTTCGTCAAGCTGGCCACCTGCACCACCAGCTGGTCGAGCACCTCAAGTTTTTGCAACCTCTCCATAATCACATCCAGTTTAGATGTAATTGCGGCTACATCGCTGACCTTTTCGGCGCCATTCGATTTCGACACCATCTCCGGTTCGTGCACTGGCGTATTTTTCGTTTTCGTTAACCGGGTTCTTGTTTTCACGCATGGTGAAGTAGTCGCTGAGCCTGATGTAGTAGCCATGCTGCAGATATTCAGCTAATTTATTCAACTATTTATGATTTATTATAATTTTGTATGTTTTTAATCTACGCTGCTCCAAAATTTACACTGTCGTCTAGAGGTTCAAGGCCCGGATAGGTCATGAAATAGTGGCGCCCCCTACGGACAAGTCACGAACTAGTACTGTCCAAATTCGTGCGTCTTATCCTCGCGGATATGTGACGAACTACAAACTAGGTGAAAGAACAAGTGGAACCATCTGACGGATATGTCTTCAGCTAATACCCCATAAATACGTGTGTCTTATTTTTTAACTACTTCTAAAAATACACAAGAGGTCAAGAGGCTAACATGGCGAGCGTTTTCATTGACTGTTGCGCGCGAAAAAGAGTTTTCATTGGCTGTTGTGGAGCAAGCAAAGACATGGGTTTTTTTGGGGGGCAGGTTTGGAGGAGCAATACCTTTAACCAAATAGGGTTTTAACATTGTTTTAATGAAAAAGGCTTTATGAAAAACCTAAACTCTTTGTGTCATGACATGGAGCGAAGAAAGCTAAACGGTTATAAATCATTGTATTAAACTATACCAAACCAGAGCTTAACACAACACCCCATTGTAGACCTGTCGCCGGTTCAACTATATTTTATTAGGCAACCAGCAGTAAATAATAATGAATCGCATTGTATCTGTCAGGTAGTGTCCCATAATCCAACTGCATGCAAGAATGTTGTAAGTTATTGTGTCTTTTTAAAACTATACCAAACAGGCCTTAATGCAGCGCCCTATACTGTGTGCCTCCTCTCATGGTAGTTATGACCCACGTATGCCACTAACATATCTGGTCCTTCATGTCCAGTGTGGGTGCAACACGGGCGTGTCTATCTACCCAAGGCCACGCTTGCTGCCTCCCTAGCAGGTCAGTCGGTTGATGTGCTCTCATCGAGGAACACTGGATCAGTCAGAAGGGGACGACGTTGTAATGTTGCAAGTGGTTGGTGCACTACGCTACGGCAGGGAGGACATACTAACCATTCACCGTTCTCCCTCCTGTGCTGTGCGACTTGCTACTGTAAGTCACCGGTTCAACAATGGGTTGCTAGGCAACAAGCAGTAAATAAAAACAATGTAATACATTGTATCTGTCACGTAGTGGCCCTTCCTTCGCAAGTCTGAACATGTTTATTCATACGGCCATATCATCACGTGTCCATTATGTAGTACACACAGATCACGTTCCCCACGTAAGCAACTTACATAATTATGTCGTAAGTGCGCATGCGTGTTGTCCGTATGTAGGTCAACTAGAATGTCTTCGTTCACCACGTAGACAACTTACATATGTCGTTGCGCAACCAATACACACGAGGCTAGGACAGTTTTATGTCAAATGCAAACCATAACTTCCATTAAAATGACGCTTCCTACCACGTGGAAAACACAACTTCCGTAAAAATGGTGGCTCAGATCAGGACCGTAACACAATTTCTTGCAAAATTACACCTTCGACCATAGTCATAACGTTAAAAACTAGTGCCATTTAATGTTTTCGACACGATAACCTCGAAACAGGCCTCGAAACACAAAAGTATGTCATGACTGTGACCGAAGCCGCCATTTTACAAGAAATTCTGTTATGCAAGTTGTCTAAGCCATTGTTTCTATGGCAAAACCCTAATTAGTGACTGTTTTGTCCGCTAGATGGGGATCGCGTCTAACGTAGTGTCAGAGGTATCCGCTAGATGGCACCAGTTTGTACAGAAATGACGTCACAATCCAAGAGTTGTCCACATTGTTTTAGATTTCATTAGGAAAATTGTGTGAGTGGTAAGAAAAACCACCAAGGTTCTCGGTTTATGATATAAAGTGACACATTTTTTTCCACAGAAGGATATGAATGTACCAAGATTACTTAGAAAAATACGTCAAATTGACAAAGTCATCGAGGTGAAACGCTGGAAAGTTGAGAAATAGTGCAAAGTTGGCACGCGGACTTAGTAAAATATGAAAACTTGACAAGTTTATCGCGTGGAAACAGAAAAATATTCCATTTTACTACAAGTTACAAGAATAACTTAGTTACATTTGTGAAAACGCCACCTGTGTAACGCACTGAAACGATGAAACGCTACGAAATGGAACGAGGTTAGCACACCGACTTAGTCAAATATGAAAAACGTGACAAAGTTATCGCATGTAAACACTAAAAATACGTGAAATTGACAAAGTCATGGCTGTGAAACGCTGAAAAGTAGTGAAATGACACAAAAGGCTTTAAAAGTAAACATAACTTGTATGAAAAACGTTTTGTTTTTTATTAACATAACGTGTTTTGTAAAATTTTTGTATTGTTCTGTTTTGTAAACGTAACTTGTGTGCAAAGTTTCTGTTTTGTATTGTTTTGTTTAATAAACATAATGTGTTTGTAAACTTTTGTTTTGTAAACAATTTGTTTTGTCTTGTTTTGTAAACATAACGTGTTTGTAAACTTTCTGTTTTGTAAATATAACTTGTCTGTAATTTTTTTGCTTTGTAAACATAACGTGTTTGTAAACTTTTGTTTTGTAAACATTTGTTATGTTTTTGTTTTGTAAACTGTGTTTTGTAAACATAACTTGTCTGTAAACTTTTAATTTTGTTTTGTTTTGTAAACCTAACTTGTGTGTACACTGTTTTGTTTGATAAATATAATGTGTGTGTTTGTAAACTTAAGTTTTGTTTTGTAAACTTTCTGTTTTGTATTTTGTTTTGTAAACATAACGTGTTTATAAACTTTTGTTTTGTAAACATTTCTTTTGTAAACATTAGTTTTGTTTTGTAAACATAACGTGTTTGTAAACTTTTGTATTTTGTTTTGTAAACATAACGTGTTTGTAAACCTTTGTTTTGTATACATTTGTGTTGTAGACATTTGTTTTGTTTTGTAAACATATCGTGTTTGTAAACTTTTGTTTTGTATTTTGTTTTGTAAACATAACGTATTTGTACCTGTCTGTACATTTTTGTTTTATAAATATTACGTGTTTGTGAACTTTAGTTTTGTTTTGTAAACTTTCTGTTTTGTATTTTGTTTTGTAAACATAACGTGTTTGTAAAGTTTTGTTTTGTAAACATTTGCTTTATAAACATTTGTTTTGTTTTGTAGACATAACGTGTTTGTAAACTTTTGTATTTTGTTTTGTAAACATAAGGTGTTTGTAAATTTTAGTTTTGTTTTGTAAACTTTCTGTTTTGTGTTTTGTTTTGTAAACATAACTTGTTTTGTAAACATTTGTGTTTTAAACATTTGTTTTGTTTTGTAAACATAACGTGTTTGTAAACTTTTGTTTTGTATTTTATTTTGTTAACATAACATGTTTGTAAACTTTAGTTTTGTTTTATAAACAAAACGTGTTTGTAAACTTTAGTGTTGTTAACATAACTTGTTTGTACATTTTTGTTTTGTAAACATTTGTTTGTTTTGCAAACATAACTTGTCCTAGATTTTTGTTTTGTAAACATACCTTGTCCTAAATTTGTGTTTTGTAAACATAACGTGTTTGTAAACTTTAGTTTTGTTTTGTAAACTTTCTGTTTTGTATTTTGTTTTGTAAACTTTTGTTTTGTATTTTGTTTTGTAAACATAACTTGTTTTATGAACATAAAGTTATGGCATGTAAACACTAAAAACACGTAAAATTTACAAAGTGATGGCGGTGAAACGCTGACAAAGTTGCGAAATGGTACAAAGTTGGCACATGGAGTTAGTAAAATATGAAAAACTTGACAAAGTTATGGCATATAAACACTAAAAACACGTAAAATTGACAAAGTGATGGCGGTGAAACGCTGAAAAAGTTGCGAAATGGTACAAAGTTGGCACGCCGAGTTAGTAAAATATGAAAAACTTGACAAAGTTATGGCATATAAACACTAAAAACACGTAAAATTGACAAAGTGATGGCGGTGAAACGCTGAAAAAGTTGCGAAATGGTACAAAGTTGGCACACCGTGTTAGTAAAATATGAAAAACATGACAAAGTTATGGCATGTAAACACTAAAAACACGTAACATTGGCAATGTGATGGCGGTGAGACGATGAAAAGAGTTGTAAAATGGTATAAAGTTGGCACACCGAGTTAGTAAAATATGAAAAAAACCTGACAAAGTTATGGCGTAGAATAGAAAAATATACTATTTTACTACAAGTTACAAGAATAACTTAGTTAAATGTGTAGCGCAATGAAACGGTGAAACGTTACGAAATGGAACGAGGTGAGCACACTGGCTCAGTGAAATAAGAAAAGTTGGCAGGGTTATTGCGTGGAAACTTTAAATGGCACTAGTGTTTAACGTTATCACTATGATTGAATGTGTCATTTTGCAAGAAATTGTGTTATGGTCCTGATGTGACCCGACATTTTTACGGAAGTTGTGTTTTGCACGTGGTAGGAAGCGTAATTTTAACGGAAGTTATGGTCTGCGCATGACATAAAACTGTCCTAGTCTCGTGTGTATGGATTGGGCAACGACAAGTTATAGTATGTAAACACTAAAAATACATGAAATTGACAAAGTCATGGCGTTGAAAATATGTGAAATGGTATAAAGTTGGTGCACGGTGTGAGTAAAATATGACAAACTTGACAAAGTTATGGTTTGTAAACCCTAAAAATAAGTGAAATTGACAAAGTGATGGCGGTGAAACGCTGAAAATGTGAAATGATACAAAGTTGGTGCACCGGTTTGGTAAAATATGAAAACCTTGACAAAGTTATGGTGTTGAAACAGAAAAATATTCCATTTTACTACAAGTTGCAAGAATAAGTTAGTTAAATTAGTAAAAACACTACCTGTGTAACACAATGAAACGGTGAAACGTTACGTTAGCAAACCGACTTAGCAGAATATGATAAACTTGCCAAAGTTATAGCATGTAAACACTAAAAATACGTGAAATTGACAAAGTCATAGCAGTGAAACGCTGAAAAGGTGTGAAATGGTACAAAAGTTGGTACATCGAGTTAACAAAATATAGAAAAACTTGACAAAGACGCACGAATGTCCGTATTATTAGTTCGTGAATTGTCCGTAAGAGGGCGCACTAGTTCATGACCTATCCGCCAGGGGGCGCCTTTTTTAATACAAATAAGACGCACGAATTTGGACAGTACTAGTTCGTGACTTGTCCGTAAGGGGCGCCTCTGGTGCATGATCTATCCGCCTGGTGGCGACACCGGTTCATGACCTATCCGCCCGGGGGCGCCTTAAACCAAAACAAATAAGACGCACGGATTTGGAACGTACTAGTTCGTGACTTGTCCGTAAGAGGGCGCCACTAGTGCATAGCCTATCCGCCAGGTGGCGACACTTGACCTTGATCTCGTCACGTGACCTTTGACCTACATCCGGAGGAACTCCTCCTCCCGCGCCGCACCGCGCCCGCATACGATGATAACACCCTACTATACTACTAATACGAAACTCGTATCAACAGAAACCCAAACAAACATTCTTATATCCATATTATACTTTTCTAACATTTAGTTTAATCTAATTTGTGCAAAACACCTTTTTGAATGTCTGCTTTTGTGAAATATTTACAATTGTTAATATTGTGTAATTGTTATGTTTCTAATAATATTGAAGACCAAAGTATCTCGATTCCATTGTAGGATGGCAAGAATACAGTTCTCCGTTTTTGCAAAGACAGCATTTTAATGGAACACGTTTAAAATATAATCGACACATATCTAAGAAGGATGGGAGAGGATAAAATGGTTGAACTGTCAATAAACCATAAAGCTTCCTTGTCTACTTGTCATATCTAGATGTAATTATGTTGTTACAAATTTCACCTAGGTGTTAAAAACTATGTTACAAATTGCCACATAGTTGTAACAAAACCCAAAAGGCAATCATGGGTGTGAATCAAGCACACGTGGATTTACGCTGTACTCAGGGAAAGGGCAAATGGGGCGTTGCAGGTCTACGTGACACAATACTGTTGGTTGCAGGTGTGGCCGAAGGGAAATGGTTCGATTCTGGATAAACGTGATGGACAAGTACGGCTGGCAGCTTCCAATACAACATAAATACACAGGGACATTTTAACGCAGACATGAAACTATGACTAGTGTAAATCCAGATGTGCCGATAATATTTTGGTTTGTAATATCAGTGTGGGAACAAACCATACATATAAACAAGTCTAAGTCAATTGTGTAACAATGTATGTAATGATAAACTGGTTTGGTCATGCTGAATACACATCATAAATGGGCGAAATAACACATACAAACAATACCATGCCAAAATAAATGTAATACAGAAAACATGATATATTCACAATTGTTCTTCCAAACACTTCAATTATGAGAGGAAAACAAACAGACGATAACATAGAAATATGGGGGCATTCCATCACAAACACACACACACACACACACACACACACACACACACACACACACACACACACACACACACACACACACACACACACACACACACACACACACACACACACACACACATATATATATGACCAGAACATTTAACTTAGCTACATAATATAAGAGTCGTACATGACTACATAATATAATACCCGGCTAAGAGTCATACATGAATACTACATAATATAAAACCCGGCTAAGGGCCATAGCGTGAGATTACCAAAATACATGAGCGATAAAGCATGTTTGTTTGGTGAACACAAAACTGACACATTACAGCCTAATCTCAGTACACATATTTTACTAATCAAGTCATTATTTATGTTAAAAATGCGTCTTTTAAAACCATAAATGTTCTTACGTAATAGGGCGTCAAATGTATCAATCGCATTATCAGCAAACATGCCACACGCGCTGTCTCATTGGCTATATCCAAAAATCCATCTATGCATATTGTTGTAGGCAACTTTAGCTTTTAAATAAGAGCCCATAATTGGCAACAATAAGTAGTACAACAATATGCGTGAAAGAGATGTAGTTTAACACCCACGGAACAGTGGTGAAATTTTCTGATAATGCTATTTGACCTAGCATAAACATTACGCAGAAGTCTCAAAATATCTCCGTCATCTTTCAGGTCATTCCATATTATCACACCTAAATATTTTGCTTCTTTGATATATGTAAGCTTGTTTATGTTCATATATATATCAGGACATTTCAGGTTAAACCACGTGGTTTGAAGACCATACATAACGACTTGATAGGGTTATATTCAACATCATTTTCAAAGCCAAGCTTTGCACATATGTTCAGCAAACCCTGAAGCCCACTAGGACTGGGAGCAATAACACATATGTCATCAGCATAGAACACATAGTTAGTGTAGCAGTTGTGTATGTGACAACCTATGCCAGCACTATTTAGCATATTGCTCAGATCATCAATGTATACGATAAATAAGTATGGGGACAAAATCCCACCTTAAACACATTAAAAAGGTATGATGTTGTAGAACCCCATTTGATACAGAATGTTTGGGTTCTGTACCAGTACAACAGAATACGTATAAGTATAACATGTACACCTCGATTAAGTAATTTTTTTAAAGCGTCCAATGGTTGACTCTGTCAAATGCTTTTTTTCATAAGAATGTATAAACTTTATCAAGCTTATCGGCAAATTATTAACAATATTCAAACCATATAATAGCATTATACAACAATTCCACAAAACGTGTGGAAGCATATTATTAGATAAACATTTTGTGAGAACACCAACAGTTTTTTTTAACATGGCACGAATTTTCCGTCGGTCGCATTAAACCAAATTACTAGTAAATACTGCCTGTGGCGGCTTTCGTAAACATCGACTCAATCGGTCGTTGTTAACGCAAATATTCAAACAAGTCTTTTTGGTAAAACTGATATTCCAAATTATGAAACGGTTCATATGAATTAATTCAGAGGTGCTGATAATACATAAACGTTTTTTCAATGTGTTTGTTGAATTAGAAATTGACTCCGAAGATCAACAAAAACCGCCTCAGCCAGAGAATATGTGGGCGATATTGCAGGTTTGTTTACAAATCGCCCGCACACAAATCGACAATAAAGATCTACCAAAAACCGACACAGTACGATTTAATCTTACACATTTTGTAATTCTAATAATTAAGGCGATAAATAAATGTCTTATTTTAAGAAACAAAAACGAAACAAACTGTAAAGTGTCATGTAGATGACGATGTCTCAATCGGAGTCCTTCCGTTGGTCGTCCTCATTGTCACAGTTGGTCGTCCTACAAACAGAAGACGACAACTTTTCTGAGTGATTTAATTAATTCGTCAATATATGTCTTTAGCTGCTGCACGCATATACACCTGTGATGTGACAGTGTGCACGTCACGTACACTGAAGCACATCGCCACCGAGTGTATAACTTCAACGCTGACTGTTTTTATGCAAATTAGTATTTAAATTAAATAGGGCCTACAATCCTTGACACTACGTCACAGTTTATGACTCCAAGACTTAAATCACGGCAGTCTAAATGTAAAGGGGGTAAACACCCAGGACGGCAACTGGGGGTTTTGTCCAACTCAAACGTGAGTTTTGCGGCCATAAAATCACGCGATATGAGTTCACCAGGCGGGGCGGGTCGTGGTCGTAGGGTGGCGACATGTTACCCCGAGTCGTAATGGTGCTTCAAAAATGTACTTACCACCCAGACTCTGTCGCCGAACTCTTCCTTCAGACTTTGACAGGCGGCGGACGACAGAAGACAGTCCCAGACACTGAGGATAAAGAAACACGAACATTACACGTCATCAATACTTCTGTCGATTACACGGATTACAAATACTTACTTGCACGTGAGGTCATTATTATATCCGTCGATTATACGGATTACATCGTTTTACGTTGCCGTTATAACTGTTGGTATAATTAAGTACGAGTATTTTGTTACACGAGACGTAAACAAATCAATACAGGTTAAGTCGATGTCAACAAATATATTTAATTACTCACTATAGTGTTAACCCTTTCCTCGCCGTCAGCAGTTTCTTCACCGCGTCCATCGACGTGTCTGTGATTTTGTTGCTCCAACACCTGTAATTAAACCTCGACTTGACTTTTGTCGCCAAGCTTTGTTTATTTCAACGACATTACCAAATTAACTGCGTAAAATCGATTGAAACAATTAACTTAAAATTTAGTAAAAAATATCAATAAAACAATAAATTGATTTGACCCGACGTCAATTTGTGGCGTTCGAATTGTAACGAGACGCTGATCAACGAGATTTGTAGAAATTTAAAAACGTTGTTATATTTAATTAACGGGGTCATTACCCGACCAATGACGTAGTAAATGTCAGTGTCAGGGTTAATAGTATCGGGTAATTAGACTGGACGTTTACTACTCTACGTACATGAGGTGGGTTAACTTCCCACAGTGTGTCGTCAAGGTGTTTGAGACGGCCTTGAAACATTCGTCATTCATGTGACAGCTGGACAACCTGTAAAAGACAAAGCTATTGTTTTATTTGTGTCATGACGACAGACGCCGGGTCAACGCCAGGCCTGACTTTGTGACAACGTAGTGTGACGTTTATATGTCCCATGGCGTGGTATTAATCATTGTCAAATAATGATTATAATTTTTATAAAATAATATTAATATTTAATACAATCATTTTAGTGATATTTTATAGTTAACTTTGTATTAAACTCACCCCTACAACACGCCAGGGTGACTCTCGTGTTGGTGAAATGTGAAATGTCTTAGTGACAGTTTCCTGACGACACATTTCATTCTATATAATTTCTGTATAAATATTAAATGTATTTTTGTGAAATAAATTATTTTGATTCTGAATTGACTTTAATTGACGACTACAAATGACGTTCATTGTTGTGTGATAACTCACTCTAGTACTTTCAATTGTCCCGCCTGTTCCAAGCCGCGACACAGGCGCTGGAAGTTGGTCATCTGTGCCCACATGTCGATATCATGGCCGTAGCGACCAATACTGTAACAGAGAAACACTGGACAAGTGACTTGTCCACTCAAATACACAATTAAATGACACAACAAACACGCGACTGTCTTCATCAATCGCGACTCTTTTATCACCCCAGATCATCTCGACTTTGTGTAAATCCGACAGTTATAGACGACATAATCCAGTCATTAATTGTCGCGTTAGCCCGTCACCGCTGTCGTTTGTCAACTAATGCAGGCACAATTAAATCTGCGAGCAACTGTCGGTGGGTGTCAAACTCTGATTGGTTGCAAGGATACATTTTTACAAAGACGCTCCGAGGCGCTGTTTGTCATTGATACATTTTGTGTAACTTTTGACTGCCGCTTGTTTGAGTTTGCTGCAATGTTTGTGAAATTGACCTTAAGGGGACTGACTGGTCGGAAATCCTTAATTATTTTGATTTTTATAAAACCAAAATTCTAAATTCAGTTACCTAAGTTATCTAACTTGCCTTTACTATGTTGTTTATTTCATAAAATGAACATATTTATATAATAAACTACGTTTCATGTGATGCCTATCGCTGCAAAGTCTTTTGTTTTTACGCACTGAAGCGAAATGACATTCAATTTCAAACGGTGACTTTACCACACATATTTTTAGTAATACGACATATCGCCCACCACCAGAAAGCTTAGTTTCTCCCCTTCAAGATGCGGACCGTGGGTTCTAAATATAGCTTACGTAGGCTTGTTCAAACAGGAATAACAGACGCCCCCGTTAGACAAAGAGATCGTTTTAGATTGGCTGATTGTGATCACGTGGTTCTTACAACGCGCCTCATTGGCTGGATTTGCCTGACCTCGACCTCGGCCCACTTCCTCCCGGTCGTGTTTACAAGCGAGTCGACATTTTGTTCAGCGTTAGCAATTGTATTTAGCGAGAAAATCGTCAACATGACATTGCCCGGTAAGAAGCACGCACATCGTTACGGCACAAAGAAACAGAGCATGCGGAAGAAGCTGCAATTAGCACGTGCAGCGAAGGAAAAAGGCGGAAAATGTGACGCTGACAGCGGCGGCATTGTAGCCCCTGGAGCTGAGCCTGCCTGGCCCCATGTCAGTGGAGACTCGGTGCCTGCAGCAAGTCTGCAAGAGGTAATAATTCGTTATTTTACCGTTATTATTTTACCAATCAATGTGGCAACCATAATTGAATTTTGAGATCGATTTGGGAATGGCAAAATCATTATGATGGGTTTGAGCACTGAGTGAATCTGAATGTTTTTATTCTGCACATACAATCAAATTTAACAAAAGTCAAAATGTTATACATAATTGAGTAAGCAATAGGCAGCACTTATTGTAGTTTCACCTGTCATCTGACTGGTGTGACAGTGTCACTGTGTCACCCGCTAAAATGGCATTTTATGGGGATATTGAATGTCACATGTTAGTTATTCATGTGAATTGATATGCAAAATACATTAGTGCAATGTCACAACTTTTCTAAGCTGATTACCATAAGCACCCAGTATAACCAGCGGCCTGGTAAGATTGTTTTGTTGTATTCATATATTTGTTTTATGTATGTATTAGATTCATGTTACACCTGATATTGCATGTAAGTATATTGGTTTAAATCATGCGGCTATATTCGTTATACTTTATACATTAGTAAAATAGGCGTGGCCGGTTAGGGCGTGGCAGTCCAGTTCTAAAGCTGCGCTCATGTAACGAACGCAAGCCAATCGTGTGTGTAAATATTATCACGTTGTATATTGTGTGCATTGATGCAACTATGTAACTCGAGATTCTAGACTATATTACTTTTATATTATTACCACCTTTGGTTGTTCTATTACAGATAAGCGGGTTTGCCAGCAATTGGCGCCGGCTCCGACAAGTGGTGCGAAAGCGAGTTATTAGAGGGTGTGTATTACGTTAATTGTTTGTTCATTATAATCAACAAGTATTTCATTAGTGTTGTTGGTGCATTATAACTAGTGCTTAATTATAACGTATATAAGTTAGGTTGTTCTATATTATTAATACAGTTACTACAGGTGTAATAATGTCTAGTGATGTAATATATATTAATTTATAGAACAACACAAGAATATATGGTGTATATATGTTGATATATACGTACTTGAAATTGTACTATATTTATGTATTGTACGATATCTATATATCTATTACAGAGCGTGCCGCCCTCTGGGAGCTGTATTAGTTATAAATAAACACGTTGAATATACAAGAGCAGTCGTTCGACTTGCTTACACTGGGTCATTCAGTACGATATATATGATGATGGGAAAACATTCTCATGAGCGGTGCTAGTGAAGCGATATATAGCGCTGTCTTATATCGTATGTGTAATGATGCATTTAATAGTATATTATATCTAGCTGTTCATTTGTGATATTGGAATATCCACCATTTTTTATCAAGGAAATTGGTTTTCTAGTTAATGTTGTCGGGGGCTCTTTTACCCACGTTAGGGGACCGTTTTACCTTTAGTGTTAGAAACAAAGACCCCTGTGAAGACAACTGTTTTTGTGATAACTAGACAATGAGTTTTTCAAGACACTTATGATCGCAAATGATGTTAACAAAGCCCACACATTCAATGGAGCATTGTTTGGTTCCCTGGATAAGTGCAGTAGTTTTGTTCCATGCTCTTCTCATTGCGGCCGATTAACCAAACCTCCCCTATGTAATTACATTTGATTAACAAATGAGTGTACATTGTTTCCTAGGATACAACTGTTGATTGTCCCGCATGAGTGAATGCCGGGTAACAGGCCCCCAATGCACAATGACGACAATCATTTATAGATAATGAGACAATTCACTCAGCCGGCTACTCACTTAAGTCCACGGATGTCCTTGCCCGCACTCGACATCATAAACCACTCCAGGGTGTCCATCTCTTCCGTGGTCTGGACGACACAAACCAGATTCAGTACCCCGTCGCTGCTCAGCACCAGAGAAGAAACATATGTCCATAACAATGGGTCGTTGTACTTCCTCAGTCGCTCCATGACGCGAAGAGTCCGGGCTGCTGCATCTTCGTCACCTTCTCCTTTTACTGTGCAATCAACACACATAATAATAATAATACAGTTTTTATATAGCGCTAATTCCCGCATGGCGGATCGATGCGCTGCACAAGAAAAATACTAAAATTAATGTATAGCAACAAACAGTTCATGTTTTCTCCTAGTTCTAGCACCTGTCGACTACACATATACCATATGTAGACACGAGTGCAAATTGTATATTATTTTCTCAGAATGCATGCATCAAAATGAAGGAGGTTTTTACTGTTTAGCAACCCGGCGTACATTACCCAAACTGTCTACCGCCATTATATTGCCAACGTCACTTATAGTATTTATGACACAAACACGTGATATTGATATCAATAATTTTGTAGGCCGAAATGGATGCTGAAACGATCAGTACAAAGGCTCAGCCCCGATCATTCAATCCATTTCAACGGCAATGCTATATTTAAAGGAAACACTAAACATACACGTTATCTCCCGCGCTATGATGCCACTATATATCTGGTTCATAGGATCACAATGCAAATGATCAACTTCAATAGTCATGTGCCGTTGTCCTCTTGTAGGGAACAAACACAGCGAGTGGGCCACACGTTGACTGGGAAAGAAAGTGTAGCATAGAGTAGCATAGCATAGAATATAATACATGATATTAGCTTAGTACAATACAGCACAGCTCAACATAGAATAGTATAGTTTAGTAAAGTACAGTATGTTACAGTACAGTACAGTACAGTACAGTACAGTACAGTACAGTACAGAACAGAACAGAACAGAGTAGTATAGTTGATCATTTTGTAGATAAGAATTGTGTAGTGTAGCGTAGCGTAGCGTAGCGTAGCGTAGCGTAGCGTAGCGTAGCGTAGCTACGTAGAGTAGCGTAGCGTAGCGTAGCGTAGCGTAGCGTAGCGTAGCGTAGCGTAGCGTAGCGTAGCGTAGCACAATAAAATATAGCATAGCACAGCACAGCATAGCATAGTGAATCTTGAAAACAGACAGACTGGGTAAGCCTACAGTATTTACCAGGCTGAGCGATGGACTTGAGATGTTCGATGCGCTCTGCGGTCGCTGCTGAAAGAGAAGACGACACGTTGTTGTCGCTTTCATGTTAATAACTTCGCGGCACTGTCAACAAACGTGCGTGTTTTCGTGATATTGTTACCGGAAATCTGCTACGTTAGTAGTAAGAAACAATTAGAAACTCGACGTCCCTAAGTTGTACAATGCGAATCGGCTAAAATATTACAACGGAATTGCAATGACACCTCCATTTTATTATTATTTGGTTTGACTGATAGTATGTATATATATATATACATATATATACATATATATATATATAAATGTATATCTATATGTATATATACATATATATATACATATATATATATATATAATGACAGATCATTTCAGATCATTACTGCTTGCGCGTAGCATAATTTCCGCAACTGTCTGTTTGTTTTCTGGAATTCAGCCAGTTTTTGATGGCATCGACTTGATATTCTTAATACCAGATATTGGTTCATTAAACAGATAACCACCCACATTAAATGATGATAAACGATGTGCCATTCATCTGATGAATATGGCAATGCCATTTACATCTTATCCATACGACGACAGTTTAATAGTTTAAGATACACGAAACCCGTGTAGGAGGTTACCAGAGTCTCCAGTCTTCCCTTGCGCCGGACCAGCTGTTTTCGGTCCTGAAGCTTCTTGCTGGTGATGCACGCGGCTGCCGTCTTCTGAAAGTACACACAACTGCCATGTTGCAGTTAACATTCATGCAACTGTCATGTTGCAGTTAACATACTGACCAAAGGGGGTAGCTGCCCCTAGGGAGGCCTTTATCTCACGGTCAGACGAAATTTTCAGATCGCCTCGGCCAGTAAATCTAATTAAAATGAAGTTACACATACTAACTACCGTGTCGCCATCTAGTTGTAGTCATCTGATGGAGTCTGTTGGCAGCTATTAAAAATGGAATACTTACAACGAGTAATAAATAAAAATTTACTACGATACAGATAAAAACAATACTAATAATGACTCATCAGGTATCATGCACCTGTTGGCCCGCACACACCCATTCTTTCCAGCTGAAGCGCTTGAATTTGTTTCTTCATGTCGGCAATTTCCTCTGAAAGGTAAAAATATATTTTATGCTTAGTGCATTAGGGTATGTTTGGTTCCATTTATACATAACCCAAGATGATGTTGTTAAGGATAAGTTATGACATATTACGGTCAGTTTATTTTCCCATATAAAAGACAATTGCTATTGTTTTTAACGTATAACAAATCATCTAGCTTTTTTTTTTTATAGAAATAACGTTTATAGAATACGTCGGTACCGCCGTTGGTAGGTTTACATTATCCATTTTAGTGCAGAAATTCCGATCACTAAAATATATTAGGGATTGTTACGGTTACGTTTCTAATGACCGTCTGAGAAATGGGTTCTCTAAAATAAATGTTTAAAACAAATTGCTCATAGGTTCCATGCTGATTAGATGTGGCAAAAACAACATATTTTGCACATCGCAACGAAGCCATTTTTTGCGTTCGGGTCGTTCAATGTGAATGTAAACGACTGCATATATATATATATATATATATATATATATATATATATATATATATACATGTACACACATATATTGATTTTGTCTGAAATGGATATGAAATTAACTTTTTGGACTGAGAACCCCCGGAGCTTCAGCCAGTCTCCGCCTTCCCAGCTGTCTCGCGGAGAATCATGACACATTGACAGACGGAGGGAGGAGTGGAGGGGTGGGGGTTGATGCTGTTGGAACGATTTCATCGCCACCGCGACGCCCAAGGTTTGGCTTCTTTGTCTCGTCGCTTCCTCTGAGTCACTGATGGCATCGGAAGACCGCTGTGGGGGCGGGGTGCTGTTGGAAATGTTTCTCGACACGCAACATTTTGCCGATGTTTTACTGGGGAGGGATAGAACTATGTATCTGCCCCCCCCCCCCCACACACACACAAATAGTGTACGTGGCGCAGCTATAACTTTACCCCAATTTCCCACGGCCATACTCAAAGCGCCTGTGTTTTCAGACGCGATTGTGTTGCGTACGCGTGCGTACCAGCATGCGTACTTTTGACACATTTTCGCAGCCATCTCATAGTAACCTTACTCCTGGAAGACCCATATGTCTGCCCCCCCCCCCCCCAAGAGGCAGAGACAGCTTGACCTTCTGTTGCCACCTCTACATTGGTTTAATCATGTAGAAACTGTACCCGTATGCCCATGTTATCTTCGGTTCATCTGCAAGTGTGAAGCAATAAAAGTAAAGGTAAAGGCAGTTCTTATATAGCGCAATATCCAATCCTCAGGACCGTTCAAAGCGCTTTACACTTTACTTCCCTGACAGACCTGTTCACTCAGACACCATCTCGGCTTCTCTGGGAAGCATCCAGCCATATGCTACAATTAATGCGCGAAGGCTGCTCGTACACATATCCACCACTGTCTATAACCAGGTACTCATTTAATTCAGCTGAGTGAACTGGAGCAATGTAGAGTGAAAAAACTTGCCCAAGGTTTTAACGCCGCAGCCAGGATTCGAACCCGGGTTCTCGTAGTCGAGAGTCCGAAGCTCTACCCCTGAGCCACTGCGCTCTAGTACTGGGTATGCTGAGTTGGGTTTGGCGTCTGACATTTTTGCAGTCTCCATTCCAGCCTCTAGAACGAACAATAGGTGCATGGTATTCCTCCCTCCTTGAACTGTGCTATCTCTGCAGGCTTTTGCAAATACAAACTATGGTATCAATCAAGTAATCAACGCCACCTGACTCTCATTCTTAGAGCTACGAAGCAAGCAAAGCAATTATCGCCATTTCATTGTATTAGTCTATGCTTGTTTTCCGATAGTCGTTTCATTTATGTTGTCGCTGACTGGAAATGGCACCTGTCGTGTTTGTAGAGGTATTATTATATACGTAATAACATTGAAGAAAAAATACAAATCGACAAATCGATTTCAGTTGAATTTACCGGTCACATGTCTTGTTCTCCAAGAAAAGTGCAGATACTAAATACGTAAAGGTGGATAAAATGGCATCGTTTAGTGAATACGTTAACCAGAATTATTGTAATGTCATTTTGTTTACCAACAAGATGCATAGTGATATATTACGGCCTAGATGCCATATAATCTATATATCTATCTCGGCCTACATGTATACAGTAATAGTACAGTACAACATTACTATTATTTGCACATTATTTGAGTATTGCAAGCGAGTAAACTCCCGAATGTTGGAAAATCATTAAGCTTATTGATATATTGTTGGACAGGCAACCTTTGTCACATTGATGAAGATGAATTCCAATCCCAATGCAGCTAGTACCGATAGGTCAACTTTCAGTATGCTACTGGATATTGAAAATATTTTTGAAATTCAGAGAGATCAACAGTCAATCAAACATCAAATCATGATCAAATGACCACGTGATTTATGACATTCATATGACGTTTTGATAAACGCAATTCTATGCTCTCAAAAATTGTTCACATCTGGGTTTTGTACATTTCAAATAACAATAGTTAAATGTATGACTTACCACAGACTTTTGAAAATGTTCCTACATTAATAGAGCTGGATACATTATATGCATAATTCTTAATGCAATCTGAAATAGTTAATACCACTTTGTCGCCCCCTCCTGGTTAGTATAGTCAAAGAAATAGCTATAACTGGACTAGTCTGCTAAACTTAACAAGTAGCTAAAACGGGGGAAATGTAGCTATGACGGAGGGTAACAATAACGTGCCAAAACCATAGAAACATCCCATCTTAATAGCAAGCTTCAAGCTTGCAGCTGCAACATTACCTAATCGAAATACAAACGCGCTGCCACTCATGTCCCTGATTACAATAATTATGCTAACTGAAAAGTAACAATGAACTGTAAAAGCTGGACATCTCAGGAATACACGTGCGTTTTATATCTGAATAAAAAGGTCAATTTGAATTAGCTATGAGCACGTTTGGCGAGTTTGTAAACACCTACGATTCTCTTGTTGATTAGACAAAATGTGTGTATTGGTCTCCTTAATTCGCATTAGTCTTAGATATATGTTTATGCTAGCCACGAACGTTCTAAATACCATATATGGGAAATCATATCAGTTTGCAACGACACTGAATGTCCAATGTGGCGTTGGTGTCGTATGTCGCGTGTTGCGTTCGCGTAGGAAAGTTAATTGCGTTAACTCGTGGTCATTGTGTGACGCATACGCAGCTGAACAGCTAAACTAATGCATGGGCAGTTACCAAGTAACGTATACATTAGGAGCTACGCGTTCGGAGCTTGGAACTGTAAGATAAACTGTAAATGATGAACTACATCCTAACTGCCCTGGTGTAGTACCATGATAGACATCAACTCACCACTTTTCACCAATTTCACGAGGTCAACCCTCCCTAGATCACCAAGGGCGTTGCACAATTCTGTGAGCGTCTCCACCGAATCCGGATTCATCTTCGTCTGCTTCCATTTGAGCAGCATGTAGAAACCGCGTTTTGTTACTGGTTCGTGATCTGCCTCTACCTCTTCTACGGTAGCCCGGTCAAGTCCAAGGAATATGCCGAAACTGAAATTCTCCTTGCCGATTTGTTTAGCCAACTTCATGAGGACCCGGTCGTTCAAATAACCTACAAAACAAGAATTGTCATTGTGCAATCGCTATGTGTTTACGTCGTTCATGTTGGACTCTCTTTATAGTTTATGGAAGTGCATATTGGGATTACGCACTTGCGCGTTTCAATGTTTCACGTATGACAGCGTGGTTTTATGGTAGTGACGTGTTTTTTACTTTGTAAAGAAAGAGGTGGGTAATATATGCAACGTGAGGGTTCTTAGCAATAGGCGAGTAATACACAGAAACAACCACATCAAGCAACTGAATGTGACGTACGGACAATTTGAACAGTTATAGCTGGTGCAACATTCACATTGCGATGAAGATTACTGGGTCATATAAAACTGTGTTTGTCCGGCAGACAGTAGTTCGACATTACAATATTTTATTCTATGTTATGACAAACATTATGTTAACAATGAAAAGAAACAGGGTGGGTTTAGCCGTAGTTACCGGAGTTCTTGACGAGATCTTCGACGGAGGTGGCGGTGTTTCGCAACTCAGCCATGCTGCTTCTATAATACGGAGAATGACGTCATATAAAAATTGCTACTGTTGTGTAGTTGAACTTCTCGTTAATTCATTCATTCAAGAGTAGGCTAAATATGAATGTGTGATAATTTTTTAACGTCAGATTATTAAAACGATTGTCATTTTAACATGGATTGAATGAATATATAATTCATATAACCTAACAAAGCAATTGGTTAAGCCCCAATTATCTGCGAGAAATATGTGTGGCACCTTTGCATGAAAAAAGTTTCAATCTATTAAGAAACCTACCCGCAATATTGAAATCAGTTGTTTATATTTCAATTTACATTACATGTGGGAGAAAGGTCAGTAGACCTATTTGGAATTAATCACGACATGCAATACTTGCTCGACATATGTGTCGATGTGACATAAACAGACATAAGTAGGCCTACTCTCCTTAGGAATATCTGTGTTCACTTACTAGAGAACAATAGTTTATTTTAGCGTCGCCTTAAAACGTTAAATAAAGTATTTTTCCAATAAATTCATGCGACAATTTATATAATTAAAACCACCATGAAGATGTTTCATGCTATACAACAATGGTTCATAAACTGCGTATAAAGTAAAAACGAGTCTACAAATCCTGAAGTGTCCAATAACAAACACTCTATACTCTCGTCTTAGACATATTTCGAACGCACGTCGCAGATCTCGGAAAAAGGCAATTGGACTTAAATTGCGTCTTCGGAAGAAACAGTAAACAACTAACCACTTGTACCTATTCCCTGTGCTTGGGGTGTACCATCATAGTCGGTCTTGCTTTAATAACAAAAGGACAGTGCCTCGAGCAAATGTGTCTAGGCAGATATCGTCGCAGACTCAGACGTCGTGTTATAATAGACCTGCCGCCTAGCGGTCCGTGGCTGTGCTCCAGTGTTTATGTCGCGGCGGCGAAGACGATGTAGGCCTATATACTAATACAGAACAGGTACAAGGCGTCACAAATGACTGATCACCGACAAACAAATAAAGTCGTCTCTGTGCTCAGCCGAACCGTTGTTCTTCGTCCCACACGAGAAGAGTTGGCAACACCATAATTAAAGACACCGAAGTCGACAACAATAACAACACCGCGGGGAGAAGGTACATTGTGCGGTGTCCAGGCCGTGGGACTGCTCAAAACTCTTTACATTTCAGTACCTGGCAGATCTAGTCACTCGGACAATATGTTGACTTACGTAGGAAGTATTCAGCCACGTTGTAATTGCTACGCGAATATTATACTCAAATATCTACTGCTCTCTTTTACAGCCAGGAACTATTTCACATAGCTGAGCGAACAGTGCAATATATCTATAATATGGAACTTTTGTATTTTTTTAATGTTAAAGTATTCCTGTCAGACGGTTTGGAAGTCGGGCACAAGACGTTCAGGGATTAGTCCATTTCCCCAGCTAATTATACCGTAAGAATATGTATTTTATTTGACATTTCTACACCATCACAATCAGGAACTGTCGGTAGACTTTAGGCCTATTTTTATCTCAGGCCTTCATATTTTGTAACATACCAGTTCGCACACTTGTTTTCATTTGAGCAAACGTTTTATGGTGTTTATGGGACGATTTTGACACGTGTGTTTTCCAACATTATTATTATTATTATTTGCACATTCGCGTTGCAGATGTAACTGAATCAATACCATTGCAATTATTAATTATTATGAAGTGAGCAACACTGCTCCAAAAGCGGTGTTTGAGAAAAAGGTCGAAGTACTAGGCTAAACTGTTTGAAACTTAGCCAGATTTCAACTCAGTACCGGCCCATTGCAATGCACTCGACTGTTGTCGTTCCTTGCCCTTAGTTATCCTGTGCTGTTTCCAATTAAACGGTCTCACAAACTACTTGAATTGGTGCCACGCGTGTACATGAGTCTTCGACTTATCAGTACGAATCAGCTGCCATAAATACAGTTCTGAGAAGTCTTACTGATACAATAATTACCGTCCTGGGCTGGGCTGGGCTAGGACGGACCTCTCTTGAGACTCTTAATTACAATCGGCCGTTTACTGCGCTGACATCTTTTGTGGTTATTTCCCATACTTTGCCAGTCATTATAGTCATTAGTTGTACGTGCCGATTAGCACGTACACGCGCGGTATACAACTCGTACAGCAGACAAAAGTTAGGAACAGGTGCGGCGCCACATTACCAGCAAGTAGCTTTAAATTAAGGCGTCGCGTCCCACGCCTACTATTTCAAATCATACAGTCTTCACCTTTATTTGAATCGTGTCGCATTAACATAAGGTTTGAGTAAAAACAAAATTAGTTTAGGTCTAGTTCTAGTTCTAGTTGTTTCCAGCATTCGGCAACGTTCTATTAACTGTCTAGTCTGTATATGTTGTGGTTGGATGGTCACTGGCAGGGTGCTTGTCGTTCTCAGTGGTTCTTTTACGTCCCAAATTGAGACGGGACCGACATTAACGTGATTCTCCGATTCACGAGGGATACACAGTCCCCAATGTTAAGAGCCAGAATTTTACATCAAATATATCACAACTGCGTGACAGGCGGATGTGGTAACCACTACTACACCACCCTTTGTTTATTGATTCTAGAAGTTACTACGTCTTGCACTCACAGTTTGAACGTGAGCGCGGTCAGAGGGGCGCTGACCTTCTCCGTCAGAGGTCAGGAAACAAGGGAGGGGTGAAACAGGAGGCAGGATTTGGGGGCATAGCATATCAATTGAGCTTCGTAATCCAGCGCTATCGCAATACTAACCTAACCTAAAGCCAACCACGACTAACGGTATCAATAACTAACAATAACTAACCCGAACACCAATCTTAGGTAACCTAAATCATAACCTTTATTAACTCTAACAATAATCCTACCTAACCGTAGCCGTGTTAGCTTTTCTTAAATGATTCGCAATCTGCCGCCAACAATTACAAATTGTTCGTGGCGGTTGTGGTGTTGATCGTTACATACAGTATTGGAATCTACCATGGGGCGTTTAAGCACGCCAAGAGCGATCGTAATCCTAACCTTAGCTAAAGCTAACTCTAACTAACGATATCCACAACTGACAATAACAAACCTTAACCATAATCCTAGCTAACCTAAACAATAACCATAATTAACTCTAGCTATAGTCGTACTTAACCCTAAACCTGTTAGCGTTTCTTGTAATAATTCGCAACCTGCCGCTCATGGGAGCTGCAATAACAGACCGAGAACTGGACCCGGTGATGCAATACTTGCATTAAACAATACACTTTATATGTTTAATTAATGATGAAGTCTGATGGCACAGTTGAGACTATCTTCTTCAAACTTTGTTGAGAACCTTTGTTAAATACTCTGCCGCGTCGGTTGTTTGTCGTTATCTTGACAATATCTATATAAATCTGGTGAATATCTCTCCTCGATGGAAGTGTGGATTGGTGTCACTCAACAGGACATTCGTTCGGGCTAATAACAAAACTGACAATCACGTGACCATGTTACCATGACCACCATCGCGAAGCTTCGTCAAAAGTGCGATATAGGCATCCTGTCAATGTTTCAGTGGTTAAATCACTCAAACAAATACACAACAATAGTTTCCTTCATACATAATATTATACAAAATTTGTAATATAATTATTAGACAAATATTATAGACGTTTCGGAACAAACGCGACTGTTCCTACTTCCTATATCCTGTGACGTGGCGCTAGTTGATAGTTATTAGTCGGTCCCTTAGTTGTTTGTTTATTGCTAGTCTTTAAACTGTGTGCCGCGTGACGTACTTTGACTTCCGCCATTTTGTTTGTGGCGAGGTCGTGTTTACTGTGTTGCTAGGATTCTTACACATCAAACGTATCGTGATTATATATCATATGCTAGGGCGACCGCTAGGTCTGTATTAATTGTCATTCGCGCAGTCCATGTGCACCTGGATACAAGCAACCGCTGCCAGTCCGACAATTGTGTTACAAGTCAATTGTTGAATTCCACAGGACTACACAACCAGACTCGTCCGATAGCTTTGTGTATTTCCACGAACCACTTAAAACGACCAAAGAACCAGGTCTACCGCCTCAGAATTAATCTGTGACTACAGACTAGCGTATACGTAAGTCACACAGGGAGACGTACTTGATAGGATTATATTTGCTTACACGCAGACACACATAGACACACATAGACACACAGCCACACACAGAAACACACACAGCCACACACAGACATACATACACATACACATACATACACACAGACACAGGCACATATATATATATATATATATATATATATATATATATATATACAGACATATATATATATATATATATATATATATATATATGTATATATAAATATATATATATATATATATATATATAGATATATATATATATATATATATACATATATATATATATATATATATATATATATATATATATATATATATATATATATATATATATATATATATATATAGATAGATAGATAGATAGATAGATAGAGAGAGAGAGAGCAAGAGAGAGAGAGAGCAAGAGCGAGAGACAGACAGACAGACAGACAGACAGAAACAGAGAGAGAGAGATAAACATACATACAGACAGACAGACAAAGAGAGAGAGGGGGAGAGAGACAGGGAGAGAGAGAGAGAAGAGAGAAGATATGGGAATGCGTCAGTTCCCCAGGAAGAAGGTGCGGGAAGGCGTCAATTCCCCAGTAAGAAGGTGAGGGAAGGCGTCAGTTCCCCATTAAGAAGGTGTGGGAAGGCGTCAGTTCCCCATGAAGAAGGTGTGGGAAGGCGTCAATTCCCCAGTAAGAACGTGAGGGAAGGCGTCAGTTCCCCATGAAGAAGATGTGGGAAGGCGTCAGTTCCCCATGAAGAAGGTGTGGGAAGGCGTCAATTCCCCAGTAAGAAGGTGAGGGAAGGCGTCAGTTCCCCATGAAGAAGGTGTGGGAAGGCGTCAGTTCCCCAGGAAGAAGGTGTGGGAAGACGACAGTTCCCCAAGAAGAAGGTGAGGGGAGGCGTCAGTTCCCCATGAAAAAGATGCGGGAAGACGTCAGTTCCCCATGAAGAAGGTGCGGGAAGACGTCAGTTCCCCATGAAGAAGGTGCGGGAAGACGTCAGTTCTTCATGAGAAGGTAAGGGAAGACGTCAGTTCCCCATGAAGAAGGTGAGGGAAGACGTCAGTTCTTCATGAAAAGGCGAGGGAACACGTCAGTTCCCCATGAAGAAGGTGAGGGAAGACGTCAGTTCCCCAGGAAGAAGGTGAGGGAAGACGTCAGTTCTTCATGAAGAAGGTGAGGGAAGACGTCAGTTCCCCCAGGAAGAAGGTGAGGGAAGACGTCAGTTCCCAGGAAGAAGGTGAAGGAAGACGTCAGTTCCCCATGAAGAAGGTGAGAGAAGACGTCAGTTCCCCATGAAGAAGGTGTGGGAAGGCGTCAATTCCCCAGTAAGAAGGTGAGGGAAGGCGTCAGTTCCCCAGGAAGAAGGTGAGGGAAGGCGTCAGTTCCCCATGAAAAAGGTGCGGGAAGACATCAGTTCCCCATGAAGAAGGTGAGGGAAGGCGTTAGTTCCCCATGAAGAAGGTGCGGGAAGACGTCAGTTCCCCATGAAGAAGGTGCGGGAAGACGTCAGTTCTTTATGAGAAGGTAAGGGAAGACGTCAGTTCCCCATGAAGAAGGTGAGGGAAGACGTCAGTTCTTCATGAAAAAGGCGAGGGAACACGTCAGTTCCCCATGAAGAATCTGAGGGAAGACGTCAGTTCCCCAGGAAGAAGGTGAGGGAAGACGTCAGTTCTTCATGAAGAAGGTGAGGGAAGACGTCAGTTCCTCATGAAGAAGGTGAGGGAAGACGTCAGTTCTCCCAGGAAGAAGGTGAGGGAAGACGTCAGTTCCCCAGGAAGAAGGTGAGGGAAGACGTCAGTTTCCCATGAAGAAGGTGAGAGAAGACGTCAGGTCCCCAGTAAGAAGGTGAGGGAAGGCGTCAGTTCCGCATGAAGAAGGTGAGGGAAGACGTCAGTTCCCCATGAAGAAGGTAAGGGAAGTCGTCAGTTCCCCATGAAGAAGGTGAGGGAAGGCGTCAGTTCCCCATGAAGAAGGTGAGGGAAGATGTCAGTTCCCCAGGAAGAAGGTGAGGGAAGACGTCAGTTCCCCAGGAAGAAAGTAAGGGAACACGTCAGTTCCCCAGGAAGAAGGTGTGGGAAGACGTCAGTTCCCCATGAAGAAGATGAGGAAAGACGTCAGTTCCACATGAAGAAGATGAGGGAAGGCGTCAGTTCCCCAGGAACAAGGTGAGGGAAGACGTCAGTTCCCCAGTAAGAAGGTGAGGGAAGACGTCAGTTCCCCATGAAGAAGGTGAGGGAAGACGTCAGTTCCCCATGAAGAAGATGAGGGAAGACGTCAGTTCCCCATGAAGAAGGTGAGGGAAGACGTCAGTTCCCCAAGAAGAAGGTGAGGGAAGGCGTCGGTTCCCCATGAAGAAGGTGTGGGAAGGCGTCAGTTCCCCCTGAAGAAGGTGGCGGAAGGCGTCAGTTCCCCATGAAGATGGTGAGGGAAGACGTCAGTTCCCCATGAAGAAGGTGTGGGAAGGCGTCAGTTCCCCAGGATGAAGGTGAGGGAAAGCGTCAGTTCCCCATGAAGAAGGTGAGGGAAGACGTCAGTTCCACAGGAAGAAGGTGAGGGATGACGTCAGTTCGACAGGAAGAAGGTGAGGGAAGACGTCAGTTCCCTATGAAGAAGGTGAGGGAAGACGTCAGTTCCCCATGAAGAAGATGAGGGAAGACGTCAGTTCCACATGAAGAAGAGGAGGGAAGGCGTCAGTTCCCCAGGAACAAGGTGAGGGAAGACGTCAGTTCCCCAGTAAGAAGGTGAGGGAAGACGTCAGTTCCCCATGAAGAAGGTGAGGGAAGACATCAGTTCCCCATGAAGAAGATGAGGGAAGACGTCAGTTCCCCATGAAGAAGGTGAGGAAAGACGTCAGTTCCCCATGAAGAAGGTGAGGGAAGGCGTCGGTTCCCCATGAAAAAGGTGTGGGAAGGCGTCAGTTCCCCATGAAGAAGGTGAAGGAAGACGTCAGTTCCACTTGAAGAAGGTGTGGGAAGACGTCAGTTCCCCAAGAAGAAGGTGAGGGAAAGCGTCAGTTCCCCATGAAGAAGGTGTGGGAAGGCGTCAGTTCCCCAGGAAGAAGGTGAGGGAAGGCGTCGGTTCTCCATGAAGAAGGTGACGGAAGGCGTCAGTTCCCTATGAAGAAAGTGAGGGATGACGTCAGTTCCCTATGAAGAAGGTGAGGGAAGGCGTCAGTGCCCCAGGGAGAAGGTGAGGGAAGGCGTCAGTGCCCCAGGGAGAAGATACGGGAAGGTGTGGGAGGCGTAATATTCCAAGGAGGAAGGTGTGGAAGGTGTAACATTTCCGGGGGAAAGGTGTGGGAATCCATTCTGCCGTTTCACAGAATATTTCGTTTGTTTTATTTCCACATCAGAAATTCGTTTTCCTGTTAGTAATTCTTTGGCCTACAATTGCATTTGTTTACATAAGCGTTTTGTCTTTTGTGCACTTTTATGAATCGGTTTTTGATTGATCAATGATTCAGTTTATACTGAAAAAACATACATATATAATGAGTAATGACAATAATATATGCATACATATATACATGGCATCGTTATACGTTGGTTTTGGGGGCATAGAAGATAAATTGAACTTCGTAATCCAGCACTATCGTTATACTAACCCTAGATAAAGTTAACCACGACTAACGGTATCTATAACTAACAACACCTAACCCTATCACCAATATTAGCTAACCTAAATCATAACCTTAATTAACTCTAATAACAATCATACCTAGCTAACCCTAACCGTGTTATCATACTTAAATTATTCGCAATCTGTCGCCAACAATAACAAACCCCAACCATAATCCTAGCTAACCTAGACAATAACCATAATTAACTCTAGCTATAATCGTACCTAACACTAACCATGTTAGCGTTTCTTATAATAATTCGCAATCTGCCGCTCATGGGAGCAGCAACAACAGACCGAGGCCGGGCGTTTGAACATAACTGGAACCGGTGATGCAATACGTGCATTAAACAATATACTTTTATATGTTTAATTAATGATGAAGCCTGATGGCGCAGTACCTACCGTGTCAGATGAGTCTATCTTCTTCAAACTTTGTTGACAACTTTTGT
>OZ024860.1:41595778-41598278 GCA_964017155.1 Oasisia sp. SBJ-2009
GCGGTAGACGGCAACACGGCCTTCTCCGTTGGAGGGCTCGTTATCGAGAAGGTACGCACTGATGTTTCCTCCTACGTCGGATGGCCGTATTGCAAGAAGCGAATGCTTATCGACGACCACGGCAATCGTCGGTGTGAAAGACACGCATGCGTCAACGGCAACACTTACTTCCTCGTCGGAGTATGCTTCGTTGAGTCAGCCACGGGTCGTTCTGTATGGTTCACCTTATTCGACAAGTGCATGGCCAGTCTGTTAGACGTCGGTGCAAAAGACCTTTCTCTCTTATGAACGAAAGCATGCGGATGTCCAAGCTGAACACTTTGGTAGGGACACGTGTGTCTCTCACCATTTAGAAAAGTAAACGAAACGGCTACACCAACTACAACGTCACTCACCTAGAGGTTCTTCATTAGACTGCATGCGTCCGTGCTGTTTCAGGCCCAACTTCAAACCAGTGACGAAGGCTCCACGTTTTACAAGGTTGTACGTTTTACATCCCCTGTTCCATGATCGTCGTACCCTACTCCCCATGTCACAACGGAACGGTCCGACTGCGCAACTACTACTTCTTCTGCGTGTAAGGTGAACATTACCATTGACTATCCTGTTAACCAAATGAAGAAGACGCTTGCACGTCACATTGCATGCGGTGTCGCTGAGCTTTCGAAACTGCGCTGCTACGGTTGCGAGAAATACAACCTTAGTCAACCCCAACACTATTGCCTTTGCCTGAGGACATTTTAATTGACATGTACTTTCACGTGGCTTTGGAGAAAGTTAGCTCCACTGCAGTCATTAGATACTGGTTCACCCTTTTACTCGAGGTAAATCTTACCCAATCCGACGTGGCACCCGAACAGTTGAACGCCGTCAAGAGTTGGTTGGAGGAGTATCCTTCAGAGCAATGGCGAAATAATGTTAAACGTATGACACTTGCCCCTTGGAAACATGACCTGTAAATAAATACATGTGGTGTGCACAACGACGGTGAAACTAATGTTTAAGGTTAGTTAGCTGCTTTTGGGAATGACATGTAAATACATGTGCTGTGTTTTAATAAACATGTGCAAGCTTTATTGCATTATTGTGCTCTCTCTCTCTCAGTATAAAATTGTAGTTCACACGTCGCTACCGTGTCCATAATCTAGGTTACACACACAAACACACACATACACACACACACACACACACACACACACACACACACACACACGCACACACACACACACACAAACACACATACACATACACATACACATACACATCACGTTTTCTACGTAGGCAACTTACATATGTCGTTGCGCAACCAATACACACGAGGCTAGGACAGTTTTATGTCATGTGCAAACCATAACTTCCGTTAAAATTACGCTTTCTACCACGTGCAAAGCACAACTTCCGTAAAAATGGCGGGTCATATCAGGGCCGTAACACAATTTCTTGCAAAATTATACCTTCGACCATAGTCATAACGTTAAAACTATTGTCATTTAATGTTTTCGGCCCGATAACCTTGACAAGTTTTCTTATTTGCCTGAGTCAGTGTGCTAACTACATAGCATTTCGTAACGTTTCACCGTTTCATTGCGTTAGACATGTGGTGTTTTAACAAATTGAACTAAGTTAGTCTTATAACTTGTAGTAAATAGTATTATTGCTTTCTATTCTACGCCATAACGTTGTCAAGTTTTTCATATTTTACCAAGTCGGTATGACAACTTTGCACCATTTCACAACTTTTCAACGTATCACCGCTATGACTTTTGTCATTTTGACGTATATCAAGTTATATACGCCAGTATTTCTGTAAAGTACGATTGTGTTGTATAATATGCGCACGTGACACGACTCGTGAGCATGCGTGACGAATAGGCTGACAATCGTCGTTGTGTATTTATACTGCCTGCTCACTTGGTCTTCGCTTGTGTCGTCACAAAAAGCTGTCGCAAAATTGAAGGAAGCCGAAAAAAAATTCATTAAACAGAGCGAATCCTTGGAGAGGAAAATTCAACAGCAGTTGGAGATAGCCAGGGAGAACGGTCGAACAAACAGACGAGGTAATTGCCACATTTTCTAGTTAGCTATTGATGAATTGGCCTAATGTGATGAATAGTTTTCGTACGTCAGGAATTTTTTTGTTTAAGTCGAAGAAATAATGCTTCGAAAATGAGTTGGATACCGACGAAGGTAGGCCCTATGTCGATACCACAGATCCGGAAGTACGACTAGAGCGTAGAGCGTTAGGACCATTATCGTTGTTTCAGACGTAATGTTGGAACTCCGAACAGGCTTAAACCGCTTTATGCACAGGTCAATCGACATAGACGCCTTACACGTGCCTGCCGAGTGCCGAAGTAATGTAACGAAGCTTAGGAAGCAGACGATATATAACTTATTTTGAGCATCAGTGCATGAGTATGTGAATTAAGCGAAATATGCACCTTGTGCCACTGGCTCTGTCCATCTGTCTGTCATTGGCGGTTTATTATTGTCCTCGCTC
>OZ024860.1:41608278-41620778 GCA_964017155.1 Oasisia sp. SBJ-2009
CATTTTGTGCATAGCAGTCACACTTCCCCGGATGAGACACGGTCCAGCCACGGATGTTAAACCCGGATGATGCCGATAGACACCGGAACACGCCGGAGGAGAACTCACGGAATAACCCGGTCCACCCACGGAATAGCCCGGATGAGCTACGGAAGTGCCCGGAATAGCCCGGATGAGCCACGGAAGTGCCCGGAAAAGCCCGGAAAACCTCCGGAACGCCCCGGTTGAGCCAGGATCGGAAAAATCCGGGGATCTACCGGGGATCTACCCGGATGTTTCAAACAGTTTCAAACATCCGGGGACGAACACGGATTGAGCCGGAACTCCCCGGAACTCCCCGGAACTCCAAGGATCTACTAAGGATTTGCCACGGAGATCCATGGACTACCCACGGACTACCCAGGATCAAACCGGAGTAGCCAGGATCGGCGGCCCGTGGCGTTCCGGCGCCCGATCCGGAAAGTGTGACTGGGACTTTAGCCAATTGCTTCCAGTGATCGTTCGTAGTTGTGAATTCTTCGAATCAAGAGTCATCGACCATCCATGCTTGAACTACAAATTCTCTTAAAAAATTGAAATTTAATCGGAAAATTCTCGGAAGTGCCTAAAAATTGCGACAAATGATCTGGCTACATACGGGTCTTTAAACGGTGGCTTTGCAGTTTGCACAGAAATGCATGCCGCTGACATCTAGCGATCAACGTGAACACTAGTCACCAATTCCGATATATCGGGTTTTGGTCCCCAGAAGCAGTCTAAAGATTGCTATTACTTACTTTCGGACAGCCGAAATGTGACACATTTAGCATAAACATACGTATGTGTGTCTGGTTTTTTGGGCGTGTGTGCGTGTACGAGTGCGTGTCAGTGTACGTGTGTGTTCGAGTGTGCATGTATGTGTGGCGTAACCCTTACAAAAAAGAGCCAATTGTATGCCATTGATTACCATTGAATACCATTCCAGCAGGACTCAGTGGTACTCTCAACGGTAATTTAAAATGCCATTCAATACCACTGAACGGTACAAAGAATCCAAAATAGCATTCAAAATATCATTCAGATACCATTCAAATACCATTGTCCATTATACCCCCTAGGAACATTCAATGGTATTTGAATGGTATTTTTTGTAAGGGAAGTGCGGGCGTGCGGGCGTGCGGGCGTGCGGGCGTGCGGGCGTGCGGGCGTGCGGGCGTGCGGGCGTGCGGGCGTGCATGTGTGGTGTTTTTTTTCGCGCGACGTTCTGTATTTTGGAATCTAACCAAGCACCTCCAACTGACACCCCTCGAAGGGTCACACTCATTCGGTCTGGGGGATAGCCACGTTACCGGAAGTGTAATAGTGTAGTGCGGAGCACACATGCAAAATAGTCCGGATATACGCTACAAAATACACATGCACGGTAGGACAGCATTACACCTTAACAATAGTCCACACCATATAAATACCACAACCTAGCAATAGCCCAGCGGGCACACGACGTCGGTTCGACGTCGAAAATTGGTTGTATTTACGTCGCGACGTCGGTCAACGTATATACAACGTCTTTACAACGTCGGATTGCCGACGTAGTAATGACGTCGAAAATTGATGCGGTTACGACGTTGATATGACGTCAACAACCAAATCCGACGTCTTTACAAAGTCGGATCATCGACGTTATTTGAACGTCGAAACACGACTTCTTTGATTTTCGCTAGCGAACGTCCGAGTCAAGCCAGCCGTCGCTACGCAACCACCGCTACGAGGAAGTCGCGACGCCGGCCGTCGTCGGAACAGCCTGCGATCATCGCGGGCGTCATTGTGCCTGTACAGGTAAGTGCCGCGCACAACAATAGTAATATACATGTCGCCAAACGTTCGTTGAGTAAGCCTACGTTTATGTGGGAACATTATTCTAGTATTGTGAATAACACACTCCAAACAGCGACTTATTTCATCTGAGAGTTCCCGAAATCTTGGAGTGTGACTTCATAATATTACGAATACCAATCACGTGATGTCGATGTTAAAATGTCGCGTCCGGTCTCAGGCCAAGGTCAAGCGGAACAAGTGATTGAGGTCACCGAGACAAGGTTAATTATAAAAACGATACAAGCGTTGTTTATAGTTTTATTGAATGGAACGAAGCTTATGAAGCAGACAATGTATTTGGAACATCAGCGCATGAGTTTGTGAATCAAGCTAAATATGCACCTTGTCAGGCTTGTGCCACTGGCTCTGCCCATCTGTCTGTCATTCACTGTCATATTATTTTCCTCTCTCCTTCCTTCCTTCCCTGCCTCCCTCCTTCCTTCCATCCATCCATCCATCCATCCATCTCTCCCTGCCTTCCATCTCTCCCTGCATGCCTGCCTTCTTCCCTCCATCCCTCCCTCCTTGCATCCCTCCCTCCCGCTCCCTCCTTCCCTCCTTCCCTCCCTCCCTCCCTCCCTCCCTAATCCCCTCTCTCTCTCCCTCCCCATCCTTAGACGTTAACTTGTTGAGTCTGAAAGAACCAGCCCCAACAGTGGCCTGGAGCAGCAGTGATACCGACAGTCACTTTGGCTGTTGGAGTTTGTGTATTGTCCACTGACGTTCTTCAGTGTTGCTCAACACTGTGGGACATTGCCGTGGTCGGTACCGTATTTAGGAGGAACTAAGCTGTGATCCCGGTGACTCTAGGATAAGGCGTGATTCCATAACGAATTTGAACACTGCCCAGACTATACACTAAAATTCCGTCAAATATTTGCCTCTATCAGAAATCCATCACACTCCACTGACAATAGTTTTTCTAACATTGCGTGTGTTTGTGTGTGTATGTGTGTGTGTGTGCGTGCGTGTGTGTGTGTGTGCGTGTGTGTGTGCGTGCTTGTGTGCGTGCGCGCGTGCGTGCGTGTGTGCGTGTGTGCATGCGTGCGTGCGTGCGTGAGTGCGCGCGTGCCTTTGTGTGTGTGACTTGCCTCTTCGGTGAAGCGAGAAGTCCACAACTCATCCGTACTTCCACCAATGATATACGGCGCGGAAACATGGACACTCACAACCGAAACAAAGAACAAGCTAGCACCGCACAAACAAACATGGAAAAGAGTATGTTAAACATCATATATCGTGATTGAAAAACAAACATCTAGGTAAGAGAAAAGACAAAGGTCACAGACGTGATTGAACAATTCAGAAGACGGAAGTGGACCTGGGCAGGGCACGAGAGCAGAATATGAGATAACCGATGGACACTGCGTAAGACCACACGAAAGGCAAAGAGGAAGGCCGGCGAGACGGTGGAGAGACGAACTGGACGACTACTGGAACGATACCATCTGGCAAAGGATAAGGCCAGATAGGCAGATTTAGAAGCAGCATGCTGAGGCCTTCGCCCAACCACGGGACACTATGGCTGCACAATGATGATGATCAGTCAAACATCGGGTAAAACAGAAAACTATTGAATATATAACTTTCCGACTGTAAATACGTTTTGCGCGATAAGTAACGAGGTAACGAAGACGTGATTAACTATTTCCGATCGTTTTAAAAAGATGTGTAGCTCCGTTTGAGGGATTTTCTTGACACAATATTTCACAACTGACGCTAGCCTCGATTAACCAGACTCCGTGAGGTGTTAGCACTTTCAGGGGTCCCCTTTTCAGCCTGTCAACTCCGCCTCTAATCTTCATGGTTTTGCATGTCAGGGCGGCCTTACCCCAGTAGAGACAGCACAACGTGGCATTCTGCATTATGCAATACACAGCCCTTACTTTATAACAGTAGACCGGTCCATACAAGCTATGCGCTCCAAAACTGACATGATCATTATATATTTACTCAAATATACTAAAGTGACAACTGACACGTATGGTCCAGTTACTCCCTTGCTTGATCATACTTCCTGTATTTCACTCAATGTAACATACATATTCTTCAAATCACAGGCGTACATGAATGACTGAATTGTTACCTTAAATTGAGTAGGCCTACTGCGCTGTGTGTACGCACGGTTCATGCAGAGCCTGTTCTTGTGTAGCCACGTGGAACGACGCGTCACTCGATCTAGAATGTGTCAGTTGATAATGCGGTGTTGTTCCGTTAACCTGTCCTATCTGTGACAGTGATCAAGTGCAAAGTAATTATATACGTCAGTATTTCGCTAATGCGCATGTGAGCATGCGCGCAGAATAGGCTGACAACCGCCGTTGTTTATTTATGCTGCCTGCTCACTTGGCTGCTGTATACGTCAAACAAAATCAAATACAAAATCCATAGCCATGCCTTTTTGGCCTTGGAAATGGCCTTGGAGTAAGAAAAGCGAGAAAGATGAACCGTCTAAACCGCCTACACCGCCTGCACCGCCGCCGCCGCCGCCGCCACCGCCGCCAACGCCTCCAAAGCCTCCTGCGTCTGCAGAGGAAGCTATCGCAAGATTGAAGAAAACCGGAAAAATGCTTCATAAACACCGCGAATCCCTGGAGAAGAATATTAAACAACAGTTAAAGATAGCCAGGGAGAACGCTCGAACAAACAAAAGAGGTAATGGCCACATTTATCTTGGTAGCTATTAAGGAAAGTTTGTGTTTACGTCGGAGAAATAATGCTTCGAACATTATTTGGATACCGACGAAGGTACACCCTATGTCGATTACACAAACCCGGAAGTAAGACAAGCGCGTAGAGCGTTATGATCATTGTTGTTGTTTCAGACGCAATGTTGGAACTCCGAACTGGCTTATGGGTAATGTCACAGGTCAATCAACATAAACACCTTACACGTGCCTGCCGAGTGCCGAACTGACACAAGTTCGTTCCTGTTGTCTTGTGTCTTGCCTTGTAATTATTTCGGAGCTTTCGTGATAATCGCCGATACAATTCATGATATGAAATGTATTTATGTATGTATGTATGTTTGTATGTATGTATGTATGTATGTATGTATGTATGTATGTATGTATGTATGTATGTATGTATGTATGTATGTATGTATGTATGTATGTATGTATGTATGTATGTATGTATGTATGTATGTATGCGCGTGGATGTGTAGTTAATGTTTGTGTATGTATGTGTATATGTGTGTATGTGTGTATGTGTGTATGTGTGTATGTGTGTATGTGTGTATGTGTGTATGTGTGTATGTGTGTATGTGTGTATGTGTGTATGTGTGTATGTGTGTATGTGTGTATGTGTGTATGTGTGTATGTGTGTATGTGTGTATGTGTGTATGTGTGTATGTGTGTATGTGTGTATGTGTGTATGTGTGTATGTGTGTATGTGTGTATGTGTGTATGTGTGTATGTGTGTATGTGTGTATGTGTGTATGTGTGTATGTGTGTATGTGTGTATGTGTGTATGTGTGTATGTGTATATGTGTGTATGTGTGTATGCGTGTATGTGTGTATGCGTGTATGTGTGTATGCGTGTATGCGTGTATGCGTGTATGCGTGTATGCGTGTATGCGTGTATGCATGTATGCGTGTATGCATGTATGCATGTATGCATGTATGCATTTATTATGTATGTATGTATGTATGTATGTATGTATGTACGTATGTATGTATGTATGTATGTATGTATGTATGTATGTATGTATGTATGTACGTATGTATGTGTATGTATGTATGTGTATGTGTGTGCGTTTGTGTGTGAATGTGTGTGTATGTATGTGTGTATGTGTATTATGTGTGTATGTGTGTATGTGTGTATGTGTGTTTGGTGCGTGTCCTCGTGATTATTACATTTCTGTTTTGTTTCCAAACGTTATTGAATTATATTTTGAACCACGAATTCTGGTATTTCCCACTCCAAGTTCTTGTAAGATCGCGGACTGTGGGATTCAGATATGTAACGTCTTTCATTTCCAAATCAGGAACATAACTTGCCCACAAAGAAACTTACCTGTTGACTTGCTTTGTGCAGTTGCTATACAAGCCTTGAAGGAGAAGCGTAGATTCACGGAACGATTAAAACAACTCGATGGCCAACTCGCAACTATCGAGGTCCAGATAGACGCGCTTGAAGACTCGATTACAAACCAACTGCTTGTGGGCGCGATCAATGATGGCGCCGAAGCCCTCAAGGCCGCCAATGAAGCCATGTATGTATATATTGTTCATTATATTGTAAATGATATGCGTATATATATATATATATATATATATATATATATACATAATATCAATATATACATATGTATATATATATATATATATATACATAATATAAATATATACATATGTATATATATATATACATAATATAAATATAAACATATGTATATATATATATATATTATGTATATATAATATATATATATATATATATATATATATATATATATATATATATATTATCCATATTGGTATTCATATCCATATAGAGTGCAGTTGAGCATATGTGGCACTGTATTATAGCAGTACAGACCAAATTAATTAGTAATTTTATTTCTTCGTTCACAGGAACACAGGCAAGGGGGCAACTAGGGAAGTATAATTTATTGAGCTGGTTACTTCTTCTTCTTCTTCTTCTCATTGTAGCTCAGTACTCTGGAATAGCCACGAATGTACGTGGCTAGAGTATTGTCGAGCTTTGGTCGGTCGCAAGTAGTGGGTGGTGTTGCGCGGGGGGGGGGGGGATAATAAGACATAAATATGTACTTATCTAGGCATTGACTGCAAAAGCCTTCTTCCTTGTGGAACCGTCTATTCATAGGTTCCAAAACATGATGAGGCCCACAATATGTGTGGAATTCCATATGTCTGTAGTATCCTATGGATGTTGTCGAAGGCTTTTCCGAAGTCTATAACGTTTATACACTGTTCTCTCTGTCATTCTGTGCACTATTCAATAATGTTTCTGAGAGTGAAGCTTTGGTCTGTACAACCTCTTCTTTTTCTGAATCCATCTTGTCCCTTTCTTATCACCTCGTCCACTGCCGGTGACAAGTCAGCTTTCTTGGGAATTTTCACTATTAAACTTTTGCACCAATTAGTGGGAATGTTTTTTTCACAAATAAGGTTAAATGAAATCTGGCCGCCAGTTCAGGCTCTGTTATGAATAGTTCTGCATACATTTCATCACGACCAGATGCCTTTTCGTTAGTGGGTTCCTTGATAGCAGCAACCGTGTCTCCCTTGGAGGGTGACCCTAGGTTGATGTATTCAGGTGAATCTTGGATGTGTCGTTGGTCTGATGGGTTGGATCTGTGTAACACTTCGACAAAATGTTCTGCACATATTGCTCTTTGTCAGACATCAGCATATGTCCTTGTTTATCTCCTATAAGTGTGTTGTTTCTGTATATGTTTGGAGATCCTGAAGATGGTGCCTTCTTCTTGGTGTGGTGTTCTGCAGCTCCTTCGATATATATATATATATATATATAATATATTACATATATATATTACATATATATGTATATATATATATATGTATATATATATATATATATATATATATATATATATATATATATATATGTAATATATATTACATATATTATATGTATATATTTATATATATATATGTTTGTGTATATACATATATATATATATATATATGTTTGTGTATATACATATATATATATATATATATATATATATATATATATATATATATATATATATATATGTATATGTATATGTATATATATATATATATATATATATATATATATATTGTAAATGTATGGTTATCATCCAGGAACCCTGCTTTCGCTCAAGAAATGATGGACGACCTTAGGGAACAAAACGACATAGGACGCGAAATAACAGAGACCTTGGCAGCCCCTTTCGGATTTACCACCGACGACGATGACGTACGTTGCACAAATATATTTCATATTGCATAAGATTGAATCGATTTCGGTGTAGCTATTTGTGTAAACTAACAGCGTTCTATCTGTTCTTAACTGTAACAAATTACAAAGTGTAATTCTTCTGTTGCGTCGTTAGTGTTTACTGTGCCATCTCTCGCACTTTCACGATGTGGCTCGTATCTCAGTTGTCCCATGTTTTCTCTGCTTTTCCGTGTCACATATATTCCCTGTTTGTTGCAGGATGAGCTGGAAGATGAACTGGAAGAGTTAACGAACGAAAGCACACCTCCGCTACTGTCAGTGCCGCCTGGCGAATCTGTAGCAGAACCAGGTTTGGTTCCTTTCCCTTTCTTCTGTTCATTCAGCAGAACAAACTGAAGTGTCTCTTACAGCTAAGACCAAAACAGACCACCGTAGTTTGATTCAGACGAGATCAATAATGAAGATTTGGAATTCCCAATAACATTTTCTTAGGCTTAATCAGTCTGCGGCATTTCTATTCTGATCAAGCATTGTCACTACCTTTGATACAATATATATATATATATATATATATATATATATATATATATATATATATATATATATATATATATATATATATATATATATATATATATATATATATATATATATATATATATTATAAACACCATTATCTACGTTAAACATTATCCCTAAGTTACTTCAAAAGCATAAACTACTACTGAAGGTGACAATAAATCGGAGTTCTTCTGTATAACAGTCACAGTCAGCACGACACTGTTCTACTGTCACTGACGCTGACATGTTTCAGAGGGAGCGAAGGGGACGAAAGACTTGAGGAAGGAACTGGCTCAGTTGGCGTTATGAGTCACGGTTCATTGACCGTCACGCGTCACTCGCCACTACTTCACGTGCACACAAGTTGACGTCGCTGCCAGTCTTTCTCTTTCACTCACTTCTCTGGGGTATTGTTGAATATAAATATTCCATGGAGCAGCTCAAGCAAGACGTCGTCCCTTGTGTTATTGTGATGTAAACTATTCAACATTGTCGAGAACCATCATAATCGGTTTTCCCTTTGTATGATAGCAATATGATTATATGCAAACTTGTGTGAGACACTCAGCTCTTTAACGTAACCTGTTTTATTTATCACTCTGACTAGTAATGTTCTAGTTAGCACTTGCATTTATATAAACAATGTAAACAGAACTTCGATGAATATAATTTATATGAAACAATTTGTATTGCCAGTTGCATGTTAATTATCTTCGGTCGCATGAAGCCTGCAATTTGGTGTCAGTTCGTATCAATATTGTGTATCCACTGAGAACTAATGACTTGGTGTGAACTGTTGTACATTCTCTTATCTTGGTGTTTGTGGCATATGGCTCAAGAGACGCTTTGTTGCAAATATCAGCTTGTCTCATATTTATGATATACAATAAAACGTGTATTGGGCAACCACTAGTGCGCATGTTGCATCTAATGGAAATGCAGTGAGCGGTCACCTGCGAATCCGGACCGGCCACATTTAAGGCAGTCACGAGATTGCTATTACTTACTTTCGGACAGCCGAAATGTGATACATTTAGCCATAGTCATAGACATGCGTGTGTGTGTGTGTGTGTGTGTGTGTGTGTGTGTGCGTGTGCGTGTGCGTGTGCGTGTGCGTGCGTGCGTGCGTGCGTGCGTGCGTGCGTGCGTGCGTGCGTGCGTGCGGGTGTGCATATGTGGTATTTTTTTCGCGCGACGTTCTGTATTTCGGAATCTAACCAAACACCTCCAACTGACACCCCTCGGAGGGTCACACGTTACCGGAAGTGTAATAGCCACGTAGCCACGTTACCGGAAGTGTAATAGTGTAGTGCGGAGCACAAATACAAAATAGTCCGGATATACGCTACACAATACACATGCACGGTAAGACCGCATTACACCCTAACAATAGTCCGCACCCTATAAATACTACAACCTAGCAATAGCCCAGCGGGCACACGACGTCGGTTCGACGTCGAAAATTGGTTGTATTTACGTCGCGACGTCGGTCAACGTCTTTACAACGTCGGATTGTCGACGTCGTAATGCCGTCGAAAATTGATGTCGTTACGACGTTGATATGACGTCAACAACCAAATCCGACGTCTTTACAAAGTCGGATCATCGACGTTGTTTGAACATCGAAACACGACGTCTTTGATTTTCGCTAGCGAACGTCCGAGTCAAGCCAGCCGTCGCTACGCAACCACCGCTACGAGGAAGTCGCGACGCCGGCCGTCGTCGGAACAGCCTGCGATCATCGCGGTCGTCATTGTGCCTGCACAAGTAAGTGCCGCGCACAACAATAGTAATATACATGTCGCCAAACGTTCGTTGAGTAAGCCTACGTATATATGGGAAAAAATTTCTAGTATTGTGAATAACACACTCCAAACAGCGACTAATTTCATCTGGGAATTCCCGAAATCTTGCCGTGTGATGTCATAATATTACGAATACCAATCACGTGATGTCTATGTTAAAATGTCGCGTCCGGTCTCAGGCCAAGGTTAAGCGGAACAAGTGATTGAGCTCACCGAGACAAAGTTAATTATAAAAACGATACAAGCGTTGTTTATAGTTTGTCACAGTTTTATTGAATGGAACGAAGCTTATGACGCAGACAATGTATAACATATTTGGAACATCAGCGCATGAATTTGTGAATCAAGCTAAATATGCACATTGTCAGGCTTGTGCCTGGCTCTGCCCATCTGTCTGTCATTCACTGTCATATTATTTTCCTCTCTCCTTCCTTCCTTCCCTGCCTCCCTCCCTCCCTCCCTCCTTCCATCCATCCATCCATCCATCCATCCATCCATCCATCCATCCATCCATCTCTCCCTGCCTGCCTGCCTTCTTCCCTCCACTCCTCCCTCCTTGCATCCCTCCCTCCCGCTCCCTCCTTCCCTCCATCCCTCCCTCCCTGCGTCCCTCCCGCCCTCACATTCCCTCCCCCCCCCCCCCCTCTCTCCCTCTCCATCCTTAGACGTTAACTTGTTGAGTCTGAAAGAACCAGCCCCAACAGTGGCCTGGAGCAGCCGTGATACCGACAGTCACTTTGGCTGTTGGAGTTTGTGTATTGTCCACTGACGTTCTTCAGTGTTGCTCAACACTGTGGGACATTGCCGTAGTCGGTACCGTATTTAGGAGGAACTAAGCTGTGATCCCGGTGGCTCTAGGATAAGACGTGATTCCATAACAAATTTGAACACTGCCGAGACTAGACTAAAGTTCCGTCAATTATTTGCCTCTGCCAGAAATCCATCATACTCCATTGATAATGGTCTTACTAACATTGTATGTGTGTATGTGTTTGTGTGTGTGCGTGCGTGCGTGCGTGCGTGCGTGCGTGCGTGTCTGTCTGTCTGCCTGCCTGCCAGCCAGCCAGCCAGCCAGCCAGCCAGCCAGCCTGCCTGCCTGCCTGCCTGCCTGCCTGCCTGCCTGCCTGCCTGCCTGCCTGCCTGCCTGCCTGCCTGCCTGCCTGCCTGCCTGCCTGCCTGCCTGCCTGCCTGCCTGCCTGCCTGCCTGCCTGCCTGCCTGCCTGCCTGCCTGCCTGCCTGCCTGCCTGCCTGCCTGCCTGCCTGCCTGCCTGCCTGCCTGCCTGCCTGCCTGCCTGCCTGCCTGCCTGCCTGCCTGCCTGCCTGCCTGCCTGCCTGCCTGCCTGCCTGCCTGCCTGCCTGCCTGCCTGCCTGCCTGCCTGCCTGCCTGCCTGCCTGCCTGCCTGCCTGCCTGTCTGTCTGTCTGTCTATCAGCTTCTGTGTGTGTATTAAATGAACAGTTGTCTTTTGTGTCCGTTTAAGTTTGCAATCCCGCAATCTACCTTCATCTTACGTACTACATAATATTACTTATTTGAACTAAGACAACGTGTTTAACTGGAGGTTTTACCTTTGTTGTTTCTAACTTATAGTCGGTGCAGCGATATAGAGATATACAACGAGATAGCATCAACATATCACATTTGGCAAAATTGGAATAAAACTTGATAATGATATCATAGATTTACTCAAAAATACTGATGTCACAACTGACACGTGTGGTCCAGTTACTTCCCTGCAGAGCCTATTCTTGTGCAGCCATGTGGAACCACGTGTGGTCCAGTTATTTCCCTGCAGAGCCTATTCTTGTGCAGCCATGTGAAACCACACGTCATTCACTGTACAATGTGTCAGTTTATAATACAATGTTGTCCTATTAATTTGTTCTATCTGTGGCAGTAATCAAGTATAAAGTAATTATGTACGCCAGTATATAATTGGATACCGACGAAGTCGATTACACAGACCCGGAAGTACGACAAGACCATAGGTGGTTAGGACCACTGTCATTGTTTCAGACGTAATGTTGGAACTCCGAACAGGCTTAAACCGCTTTATGGATAATGGCACAGGTCAATCGACATAGACGCCTTACACGTGCCTGCCGAGTGCCGGTCGGTCGGTCGGTCGGTCGGTCGGTCGGTCGGTCGGTCGGTCGGTCGGTCGGTCGGTCGGTCGGTCGGTCGGTCGGTCGGTCGGTCGGTCGGTCGGTCGGTCGGTCGGTCGGTCGGTCGGTCGGTCGGTCGGTCGGTCGGTCGGTCGGTCGGTCGGTCGGTCGGTCGGTCGGTCGGTCGGTCGGTCGGTCGGTCGGTCGGTCGGTCGGTCGGTCGGTCGGTCGGTCGGTCGGTCGGTCGGTCGGTCGGTCGG
>OZ024860.1:41625778-41630778 GCA_964017155.1 Oasisia sp. SBJ-2009
GATTTAACAAGATTGAAACCTAGAGAATCAACTCTAGATGGCAGGTGGACAAGGAAGCCGTTTGGCTTTTCGAGAGTCCAACCTATCTATCTAAGTATACCCCGCCCGTCTTAGGTATATGTCGATTTTATTTTTAAATATATTAACACTACTAGCACCTACACAATCAGCTGATAATCTGTCCCATTCGTTTACTATTCTTTGTGTAAATGAAAGTTTTCTAATATCTAGTCTACATTGCTTCTTTGCTTATGTAACTCCATGTCCTCTAGTCCTTCTCTCTTCCTTGACCGTGAACAAAAATATTTCTGTCAATATTTTCATACCCATTCAATATTTTAAAAACCTCAACCTGATCTCCTCTCAATCTTCTGGTTTTTAGTGTTGTTAGACCACATTCCTTTAGACGCATTTCATAACTAATATTCCTGAGTTTTTGTATCATTTTTGATATCAAAAGGTTGTCCAAATAGAGATGCAGGGTCTCTCACACATCGTGTCACCCGCTTGTCGCCAGAAGTAAAACAATTACAGTCGCAATTGTTGAGGATATACATACATCATGAATATATATGTTAGTGGGTGTTGTAATTGTATGGTTATCTTCCAGGAGCCCTGATTACGCTCAAGGTGTTTTGGCCGATATGGGAGATGAAAATGATACAGCATTCCAAATAGCAGAGATCATGGCAAATTATGCTGCATTTGCCGACGACGATGATGACGTACGTTGCACAAATATTTCTCATATTGCATAAGATTGAATCTATTTTGGCATAGCTATCACAAATGACATAGTGTTATGAATGAAAGTTTATTTAACAAAAACAACAATACAGGAATATACAACATAGTATGGAAAATAATACAATACATGATGGTAATGCCAATACAATAAATACAATTCCATGATTGGTGAATCGCTGCTGTTGTTAATTAAAGGGACATAGCAGAAGTCATATGACTTGTAATGCGCTATGCCTTTTCAACTAAAATGCGTAGTAGTTATAGTAAAATAAAAAAATTGATATAAAGCAACAATCCTTGTGTTGCGTCGTGTATGTGTACTGTTCCATCTCTCGCACTTTCACGATGTGGCACGTATCTCTGTTGTCCCACATCTGCTATTTCTGCTATTCCGTGTCACATATATTCCCTGTTTGTTGCAGGATGACCTAGAAGATGAACTGGAAGAGTTGATGAAGAAACGCAAACCTTAACTACCGTCAGTGCCGACTGAAGAACGACAAGGTTTGGTTCCTGTCCTTTTCATCTGTTCACCTCAACTACCGTCAGTGCCGACAGAAGAACCTGTGGCAGCACGACCAGGTTTGGGTCCTTTCCTTTTCATCTATTCATTCAACAGAACAAACTGAAGTGTCTTACACGGCTAAGACCAAAACAGGCCACCGTGTTTGGGTTCAGATGAGCGTCATGAAGATATAAAATTCCTTATAAATCCGAATATAATTTTTCATTGGCTTATTCAGTCTGCGGCATTTCTATATTCGGATCAAGATAGGATACAACATTCTACACGAGAAATTTGCGTGATGATACGTGTCATCTAGAAGGTCTTAGACAGTTTACATCAATGTAAAATAAAGTGGATCTTCGCAATTAAAGTCACTCTCTGTCCAGAGCCAAAGTGACCCGAATAGTCAGACTAATTTTCAATACTTCACTATTACAAAATAGATTATGCCTGCCCGGGGTTACTTTAACTGCAAGTTAAATGTATTACTGATGTAAACGTAAATCCGAGTTCTACTGTATAACGGTCACAGTTAGCACGACACTGTTCTACTGTCACTGACGCTGACATGTTTCAGAGGGAGCGAAAGATTTGAGGAAGGAACTGGCTGAGTTGGCGTTATGAGTCACGCTTCATTGACTGTCACGCGTCACTCGCCACTCGCCAGTACTTCACGTGCACATAAGCTGGCGTCGCTGCCAGTCTTTCTCTTTCACTCACTTCTCTGGGGTATTGTTGAATATAAATATTATACGGAGCAGCTTAACCAAGACGTCGTCCCTTGTGTTATTATTATGTAAACTATTCAACATTGTCGAGAACCATCATAATCGGTTTTCCCTTTGTAGGATAGGAATATTATTATATGCAAACGTGAGTGAGACACTCAGTTCTTTAACTTAACCTGGATTATTACCCAGTGTGACTAGTAATGCTCTAATTAGCACTTGCATTTAGATAATCAATGTAAACAGAACTTCGATGAAGCATGAAGCCTGCAGGGTGGTGTCAGTTCGTAGCAATATTGTGTATTCACTAAGAGCTAATGACTTCTCTTGTTTCGTGTGAACTGTTGTACATTCTCTTATCTTGTTGTTTGTGGCATATGGCTCAAGAGACGCTTTGTTGCAAATGTCAACTTGTGTCTCAGGCCTCAGGTGGTTTCCTCCAAACAGCCCAAACTTGGGCTAACGCATGAGTTTGTAGTACTTCTTGTGCGCATGCGTTAGGTAGTATGTTTGTTTGTTTGAGCTTGTTTGTTTTGTTTGTTCGTTTGTTTGCTTGCTTGTTTGTGTTGTTTATTTGTTTGTGTTGTTTGTTTGTGTTGTTTGTGTTGTTTGTGTTGTTTGTTTGTTTGTTTGTTTGTTTTACAGGCACTTTAGGTGATTGGGTGTCGTGAAGGGGAGGTTCATGATTGCTGTTTGAAAAGTTATTGGGTTTTCTATTTCAGTAATATGTGGTGGGATCATATTCCAGATGCGAATTGCTCTGGGGTAAACAGAGAACACTGCAGTGTTGATGCGACACCTGGTGGCTATGTAATGGCGACGGTTTTTGATGGTTTTAATAGGCCCGGTGGTGGTGTGATGTTGATTGCGTTATTTAATATTTTGTAAAATGTCATATTCATGAGGTACAATAAAACGTGTATTTGGCAACCACTAAAACGCATGTTGCATCTAATGGAAATGCTATGAGCGGTCACCTGCGAATGCGGACAGTACACCATTAAAGTAGTCACAAGATTGCTATTACTTACTTGTTGTAAGTGACCGTGGACACGCGGATAGCCGAAATGTGACACATTTAGCCATAGACATGCGTTTGTGTGTGTGCGTGCGTGCGTGCGTGTGCCTATCTCTATGTATGTCCGTCCGTCTGTCGGGCTGTCCATCTGCCCGTAATAAAATATGCTGTTACTTTCAGTAATTTAAAGTTATTCATTGTATCCTCGGCAGCAATCATTATTAAATGGTTCGTGTAGGCGGTAAGATTTCTGCTAATATATAAAATGTATATATATAATATATATAACGTATAAACTGAAACGAAATCTAACAAACAACTCATTGTGTCACCACATTAACTGGTTGACATGTTCGTAAAGCATAAAACAAAATGAAATGTGTTGAAAATATGTCACGTGTTTATTTCGAGTATCCCAATTGTGACTTGTGTGACGCTTAAATGTATTTCATTTCGATCTCCTCGGCAGGTGGCGCTGGCGACAGGAGTCTGAGTCCACCTGCGTATGGTGTAGTCAACTACCACCCTCGGCTTCCGGGAATTTTATTATTGACCAAACGCAATATCTTACTCTATTGTATTTAACATTTAGCGTACCCACTTTTAAACGCATATGTAATATATGTAATAACACGCGCAGTGAAACTTACTAGAGAATGTCTGTAAACGCCACGATCTTGACCACCTGTCCAGCCCCGGTAGAGTCGCACGGTCGGGTCAAATGGCTAACAACCGAACCGATTGCGTGATTCGATCAGGATGGGAGATGGAGTCGAAATGGTGGCGTGTTGTACCGCTGACATTTTTCCGGCGTTATAAACGTTCCGATTAACGTTTCTGCGCATGCGCATTAAATGTAAAATCATCAATGTGCAGCGAAAGGACAAAGCATTTGTGGCTTAAATCCCACGGGTTGTTCGTTAGGATGATGTACATAACCTCTCAGGAAATTTATTTGTCGCAAATTAACACGAGGCAAACAAGTTTTTAGACATATTTTGATAGCAAGCGTAAATCGCGTGACTGTAGTGCGCCATAATCCGTGAGTGATTTATAAAAAACGTTATTTTTTTGCATTGAACGACGTTTTAAGAAACTCTTCACAGGTAATCATCACAGGAGAGTTAACAAACAGCCCGTGGCATTTACACCGAAAATCCTTTGTCGTTTCGCTGGACATTGATGATTTTACATTTATCGCGCATGCGCAGAAACGTCAATCGGACAGTTTAGAACTGCCGGGAAAATGTAATCGCGACAGCGTTTGCAAAGACCCTTTATTGACACATTACTGACACAATCCCTAACATGCAACATCACATCAGCTCCTGTAGTTCGCTAGCTGTGAGCGTTATTGGTGTGGCTGCTTAGCCGGCTTCGGATGCTTCTTCTATGATGCAGCAGGCCAGTCGTGGCCCGGCGTGCCCAGTCGATTTGCTGTCCGGGAACCCGCCTAAACCCATGTCGTCTTCGTACGCGTGAACCTGTCGATCAAACTGAACGTTATTTTGGGGAAACCCGGGAATCGTTTCACTGGGATTCATAATGAGATATTAAGCCCGCTTGAACAAATAGACAACAAACTGTGTTTTAAATACGTCGTACTGTTACGTATCCAATATACCTTTTGACATTCAAGTTTTATAATATGCCAACTTGACAGACGTTATTATCACTGTATGGAAACATTTGCTGGTGAAAAGTGCTGCTTCATTTACCCACACTGCGCATGTCCGTCCGGAAGTATAGATGTTCGCGGGGAGACGGCATAGCTTGTTATATATTGGCAAAGACATAGACACATTTTACTAACAGACAGGCCGGGTCATGTGTGTTCAGAGATAATATTATATCATTTTGCATTGAATTTAGACTGCCATTGATTAGGACACGCGCGAAGTCCACCAATAGCAAATGTGTTGGTTGTGGCTGTGGTATTTATGGTGGTTGTGATGTTGGTGGTGGAAATGGTTGTGGTGGTGGTGGTTGTTGTGGTGGT
>OZ024860.1:41643278-41657152 GCA_964017155.1 Oasisia sp. SBJ-2009
AATCGACTTTATATCTTGCACGATTCTCAGTAACTCGGAGAGAGTGTGAAAGAGATTAGTATTTTCTTTCTTGCGATGAACAACATGTTTAAATAAATAAATAAATGTTAATTTTTTCAGGTTTTCCTCTGGCATTTTGGATGGTTCTTTCTAAATGTCTAGATCCCTGGGTTAACTGCCAAAAGGTCACGTGATCATCCTTATGTGGTCACAGTGCGTTTGAGATTTCAAAACGTAATACATGCAGCGTTTAAATGTAATTCGGACGCGAGTCTATGTTTGGTGAATTTTACATCCAATTTATGCACAAGTCTAGTGAAATGAATACGTCAAGATGCGATACCGAAGATGAAGAAGACATAAGTGGACAACGAAGCATTGTTTGCACCGAGAAGAGGAAATACAGGCCTAGGTTAGCAATAACTAGGTAAAAGTTCGATACACAGGCGAGAAGAAGACATCGGGCTGTCGAAATTGATATGATTTATATAATTTACATACAAAGGTTTATACTAGTGTACATCTTAAACCAAAATTTGATTTGATTTATATTAATTAATATAATTTACATTTGTATTTATTAATACATGTATTGTCTGGTACAGCGCATCGATCCGCCATACGGGAATTAGCGCTTTAGAAAAACAGTTTTATTATTAGTATGTAGGGACAGTGTAAGACTTGTATAAACTAATCCTGTCCTCGCGTGCATTGCCTTGAGGCCGGGGACCACATACAGTGGAATGACCCTTATGGTTACAATTAATGATCTATGCACTGGCGTGTTTCTGGAAAATAACCAATGCCGCATCGGCAGGTGGAGTCTGGAGAGAGGTTCGCCAGACCTACTGGAGGACAGCCCCGATCGTGTAGATGCGTTCGGTGCTACGGCAGGCATCGGTGCATTACACTGCCGCGAGACCAGCGCCTTCGGTAGATGCATTGTGGGACACTGTCTGCGGACGAGGAAGGACGAACGTAACTCTCACAATGATGCCTGCTTAACGTACTATTACAATATGCTCATTCGAAGTGGGCTATTTTATGATAGGCTGGTTCAGTAGAGTAACTGTGTACTACGTCATCGAGATGTGTGCAGTCACACCAAGAACTCCAGTGTCGCGTTTTACAGTATCCCCTCTCGCCGTGTTGAAGTAGTTCCTTTCGTTCGGCACAACTTGCGCGTTCATTTCATGCGGACTTCGCATGAATAAAACATGACATAATCCAACCTTTGTTGCTTTTTTTTGTGAACGATCGAAGAATCTAGATAAATGGGTAACGCGTGTTTGTTTTATTTGCATATAGTTTAATCACAAACCAAATGGTGAAACAAGTCACGCAGCCGAGTCACTCATAAATACCTCCGCGCGATGTCTTCGAATTATATCGGAGGTCTAACATTCCAACATAATTGTTTAAATAATCACTCGTTGTTGTTGCAAAAACAGTTTGTCAAGAAAATAGCTTGCGGACATCACAGACTCAGAGGTGGAGTCACACCGGAAGCCTAAATATTCCTACTGTATTGAGTAGGAGTTATCCATCCCCGCAAAAAGATGTACTTTCAGACATAGCCTTGATTAACCACACTCCGTTAGGTGGCAGCACTTTTCAGCCCCTCAACCCTTCTCGGCGTAGTTGATGTAAGACCACAATAAGGTGTTCGTCCGCCATTACCAGATCGACCAAAGAGTACCCTATAGAAACAGCATTATGCAGGTTGTATGAATTTCTGTGAGCACATATGTAGTGTGGAGTGAGCAAAAGTTTTGTTTTGTGCAGCGTGGCATCAGAGCTGTCAAATTATGTCAGCTGTCAGTCGGTTCATTTCTGCGTATTAATACAGTGGTAATTTTGCTTGGTGATGTAATCAGGGGCAATCCGTGGGCGGTTCAAGCAGAAGTGGAGGGGTGTAAGATTGGAAAGATGCTTGTGGGAGCCTGAGATGTGAGAATTTCACGAAATTTTCACAGAACTTCCGTCTATGGAGGGTATACATGCTGTGAAATTGTTAATAACGGATTTCATCAAGATTAGTAGGAAATGAAGGAAACGGTATAATGGTTGCCTATGAAAAATGTAAATGTGGTCTGACTCCAGTTACGCAACCGACAGACAGTCGGTCAAGCGAAACATTTCCAGACATAGCCGAAGCGGCGTAATTTTACAGCGCCTGCGCCAGGATTTTTCGCGACATCGCAACCGAGTATCTCTCCAATCCAGCAGACGGCGCCACTTTATACAAAAAAAGCGCCGCGATCTTACAATAGGGCGTGTAAGTCTCGCGCGCGAAAACGAGGCTGGGGGCAGTTGGGGGCAGAAGGTCCATATTCTCCATGTTAACGTATAGGGCTTCGTTTTGTTTTTGGTTGTAATAATCGAATTGTTCCAGTCTAACAATTTCAGTTATACAGTCCGAAAGATTATTACAAGCAAAAGCAGTGGAACACTTTGCCGATGACAATGATCACGGAAATCATGAATTTTAATCGATTATAATGGTGGTTGCCATGGCAACAGCGGCAAGTACTTGCATTTGGCGATCTTGACTAATAATGAAAAGTGCCATTTTCGCACAGTACAACCTGTTTGGACCAAACGTATACATGTGTTATGATTATGTGCATTTAGACAATTTGTCAGATATAAGTGCTTATCGAAACCACAACGTACAGCTATGTAAAATGCAAAATCCGTAAAAAAAACACATACGGCTAAAATTTGTGGGGAGTGTTTATTATCTGCACTACATAAATCGCTATGTCTATGATAGTGTGGTAAACTCAATATTAAATCGGACATATAAGATAAGAAAGGTATAACACAAGATATTTATGTCCTGATTTTCCTAATATTCATAAGTCGGAAGTTACAACTGTCATCCATCGAATATTATTATAATGACCAGTCCCCAAATCAGCTCCAATCGCGCGGAGTCTCGCCATGTATCGTGACCCACTTACGGGCCCTATAGGGCGTCACGATACATGGCGAGACTCCGCGCGATTGGAGCTGATTTGGGGACTGGTCATTATAATAATATTCGATGGATGACAGTTGTAACTTCCGACTGATGAATATTAGGAAAATCAGGACATAAATATCTTGTGTTATACCTTTCTTATCTTAAATGTCCGATTTAATATTGAGTTTACCACACTATCACAGACATAGCGATTTATGTAGTGCAGATAATAGACACTCCCCACAACTTTAAAACGTATGTGTTTTTTTACGGGTTTTGCATTTTACATAGCTGTACGTTGTGGTTTCGATAAGCACTTATATCTGACAATTTGTCTAAATGCACATAATCATAACACATGTATACATTTGCCCCAAACAGGTTGTACTGCGCGAAAAATGGCACTTTTCATTATTAGTCAAGATCGCCAAACACAAGTACAAGCCGGCGATGCCATGGCAACCATCATAACAATCGATTAAAATTCATGATTTCCGTGAGCATTGTCACCGGCAAAGTGTTCTACTGCTTCTGCTTATAATAACCCTTTGGACAGTGTAACTGAAATAGTTAGACTGGAACAGTTCGATTATTACAACCAAAAACAAAACGAAGTCCTATACGTTAACATGGAGAATATGGACTTCCTGCCCCCAAATGTCCCCAGCCTCGTTTTCGCGCGCGAGACTTACAGGCCCTATAACATTTAACGGCGAGTAGTTGTCAGTTTGGTTAGTGAACATTTTTATTAGGTCTCCAATGTAATAATTTCGATGCTTTCTTAAACTCGTGCACACTCTTCTACGATTATAGCAAACCAAGATTGGTTTACGACCGCCGCCTTAGCCTTTGACATTTTATATTTCAATTAATAACACCGCCAACGTTTTTCGTCTCCTTCATTCAATGTTACGTCGATAGGCCCAGCAGTTAGCAAGCACACTACCGGTGCCTTTAGTGTGAGTCGTCGATTTGTTTTACATTAAAATTAATATTTCACCGGACTGGAATCGTGGACCCAACATGTAACGACTTTGCATCTAAATATGCACCGGTGGAATCTGAAGCGTTTAGTCAATCGGCTGCTGACGTATTTCAGTAGCAAGGTCTATACGACAGCGCGCAGTTTTCTAAAACATGGTCTCTGGTTTTATTACGAATGAGATAAATATAATACCAACTAATACGTCACCACGACGCAGAATTATCCGCGCTCGCAAATCGGTCATTTCCGTGATATTTTGGGGAAGATACTGAGAACTTCCACATTTTGTCGAGCATATATTGAACACACATAATTGTATTTCGTATCAATGAATATTTATAATTGTATACCACTTGATAATGGCCATACATGTGGATATCAAGTTATATGGTTTTGGTTAAGATAACCAATAATCGTAAAAGCAATCAGTAGATAAGATGTTCCAGTAATTTATATTTATGTGTGACAAGTAATGCTCTTATTTATAATTGACGGGTACCACATCCGTCTGAGGTAGTTATAATGTGTTATTGGTAAGCTAATGCTATCTTGCTAAGTCCTATATTAATGGATAAACTGTGCCAACTGGTAATACTAATATATGGCCAATAACACTTTCATATCTAACTTACACTGTTCTGTTCTAATTCAATGCCACCTTACTCTCCTCAATTTCACCTGTCTGTTGTAATTCAGAAACAAGCAGGTCCATTTCTATTTTATGGACCCGTAGACGCTTGTGTTTGATTTAATTCCATGGATCCTGTATGGTTTAGACGTATTAAACTACACTCTTATAGTTATAGGCGCCCAGATCCCACGTTCGTAGAATGCCAGTCATCGTGCGCGGCTTAATTGGCGCTGTCAATTGAATTCACTAACCTTTGCATCACAATAGTGCGCACTAATACTCCCGAACTATGGCTTCACGTAAGTAGCTCAACTCAATGCACGTATAAATAGCCGCCGACGTGCTAATAATTCCCGTCATGGTCGAGGGCCTTGTTTATAGGTGCGCGCCATTTGGGGTCGATCTGTTACAGTGTTTACACAAGAGGCCGCCACTGAGGGTCGAGTAGTTCCGGAAGTGCGCCGCTTGGTGGCCACGCGGCGTTCACGTGAACAGCGGGTGATATTAATCGGTGGAATCTCCGGAAAGCAGAATAAACAGCGGAGTTCCAGAGATCGCACTCCAGTTTGCGGACGGCACTACATGACTGCGATACACGGCGGTGTCATGCACCCTTGTCACATGTCATCCAGCAGCAAGCCCACTCACTAAGTGACGCTATCTTTTTAACGCCCACACTTGTAAGCGACCGATCACTTGTCGTGAGGGTGAAAATAGAAAAGGTCCCGTTTATTGAATAAGCAGAATTAGTGTCAGAACCTCTTCCTGTTGGTATTTGCCTCGTTGTCGGCGAATGTAAGCTGAAATTGATGTGTTTCCCGCAAACGTTTCCATCAATAAGGAAAACAGTATTGTCGTTGTTTGTTTTAGAGTCTAAATATATTGTCAACACGAATCGTACGGTTTTAAATGTCATGGCTTCAGAAAAACATACAGTCGAAAGTCGCTAAATGGTCACCTCACTAACGAAATGCTATGCAGTTATGATCATCTCAGGACAGTCCAAAAGTATATCTGTAATGTCACTATATAGAAAATGTGTATGTTAATCTCTGTTGCACTCCAAACACGTTGGGCACGGTAAAAGTTGAACCTTTTATGTAACAAAACAAATAGCAAGATTCCCGAAACTAAATGTATCGATCGCCTAGAGAGAAAAAGCAAATTTATCCTTATATAAAACATAAAAACCTCATCTCCTCTCAGTTAAGTTCATGCTTACTTATGGAGTAATTCGTTCAAGGTTGCCGCGAGCGTGACATAAATACAGGTAAACAATATTCACGAACAACGCGAGTACTTAAGTATAAGCGAGCAAGCGTAAGTAGACGCATGTGTGCTGTATAATAAATATATGAAAGTTTTCCCCTTAGACACATTGCACGCCGGGCGTCAAACGTTCGAGTATGAAGCAGCCCCTCTACGTAACAAATACCCCACCAATGTGTAAAGGATTCCTACCTTTAATATGTAAACCATTTGTTTAAACGTAAAAGACAATGCGCGCAAAACAGTCGAAGGAATCACGCACTCTCTACGAATACTTTAGTCCAGACTCTACCCTATTGTGTCGCAAAACATGATTGCATGGACTCCATGGGTACTACTTTTGATTTGTATTCTATACGCTGTGTCTCAACATTTCAGAAAGGGCTTTTTGAATATCAGCGGCCTAAGATAATTGGAGCGGCGTGAAATCCAAGCTTACCGCCGTTGAGCGGGTATTCATCTATAGCTTCGGATCTACAAGGACTAAATAGGTAATTTTTGCATCAATTCCGCATAAAAATTGACAAAAACCCGAAACGCTTCAGCTTTGGTGTTACATTTCGATCGTCGACTGCAGAAACACGATTAGCCATTAACTTCCGATTGAGATGAGTTAGAAACTGGATTTTGACGTCTCTCTCGATAGTTATGAGGGTTCCCAATCAAATAAATATGATTTCATGACCTTTCATATAGGTCAAATGTGAAATAATTTTTTTAATCTTATTGCTAAAAGGCATAGAATTGGAATATAAATGTGCTCTGGAAATCTGATCTCAAAGGTTAGATTCATAATTCTGTTGAGGTAGAACCAAATGGATGAAGTCATAATTTTGAGATTGTCTAATATATTTAAGCTGTAAGCATTATCATATGTCGAACGCCCAGACTAAGGCTCAGGTTATTCGTAGAAGGCCAGATCTCTTTTTGTGAAAGATGGAGCGGACGCCACAGATAGAATGTTTGTTACGTGAAAATTCATCTTGTCTAACATGCGAAATACAGTCAAAATGCAGTTTTAAGCGAACATATTTAATATAATTCTTGCGACAGCTTTGTTTAGTAGTTACTGTGTATGCAAATATCTACTGGTGTTACTATCAAACATATCGCGCAAGATGATTATTATATCTGGAACTGTTGATTTGTTAATTATTTTAACGTAAACGGATGTGTCGTTAACATAACTGGAATCGACACGTCAACAGTTCCACGTATACTAATCATACAGGACTATACGAATGACAATAATACTAATATCAAACATTCCAGTTCTCAATAGTGGAAGTCAGTATAAGCGAGATATGCGAATAGTACAGAACTGCATACATTGTCTTCATTGTGAGGTTTGGTTTGGTGTGACGATTCAAAATATGGAATTATAAAATTATTCGCAAACACTGCAGTTCCTTCTACGTACGGAGACGCGTACTGGCGCGGCATGGGGATTACCTCTGAGAAACGTCAGCTTGGAAATTTCCTGTTCGACTCCCGTACAGATACGCTTTGAATCACTGCGGAAGTTCATTCTATCCACGCGACAAATGTACGTTTGTGTATTTGGTTTGCTGCTTGTCGCATCCGTATGACGTATCCATACATACGGAATAATAGCTTAAATCGTCCTAACTTGTTAGTCTTCAAGATTCAAGAAATGTCATGAATATACTGGTCAGGTGTTGTGACGTCATATAATTATTATTCATAATAATAATAATAATAATAAATAGGTAATTTATGTTGCGCCTAAATCCTTAGAAACCAAGCTCAGAGGCGCATCATTACAAAAGGGTTGATCGAGCTCAGAGTCAGTAAACAAATTAAGTTGTCATCAGATTCATTGATTCGCCAGGGACCTATGGTGGATAGACAAGGTTGTATAGGGATATATTTAAATGACGGCGAAATTTATCAATATCTTCAACTGATTTAATACTAGAAGGAAGCATATTCCAAAGCATAGGCGCACCCACAGCTAAAGCCATAGTCTCGATACTAGTATTGACTTTAGGTACAAAACGTAAATCAGAACTAGATGATGGAAGTTGAATAGGTTCTCTTACATGAATAAACCAAAATGTAAACACGACGGTTGTTTACAGGAAAGTGCCTTGTAAGTAATGGTAGAGCGCAGTGGCTCACGGGTAGAGCTTCGGACTCTCGACTACGAGAACCCGGGTTCGAATCCTGTGCTGCGGTGTTAAAACCTTGGGCAAGTTTTTTCACACTCTACATTGCTCCAGTTCACTCAGCTGTATAAATGAGTACCTGGCAATAGACAGTGGTGGATATGTGTACGCGCAGCCTTTCGCACATTAATTGTAGCATGTGGCTGGATGCTTCCCAGAGAAGTTGAGATGGTATTTGGTTGAACAGGTCTGCCGGGGAAGTAATGTGTAAAAGCACTTTGAGCAGTCCTATGGACTGGATACTGCGCTATATAAAAACTTACCCTTTTAATGGTACAGATCTTAAAGATGATACGATATCGGACAAGAGGCCAAGAAACTTTAGAAGCAGCTAACAATATGAGACCTAGTCACAGCCCTTCCTAAGCAATTTTGAACACGACACAGTAGTTTTGTGATGTCCTTAATAGCAATATTATGAACAAGCGAAATACCGTAGTCTATTTTACTAGTAACTAGCGCAGTTGCAATATTTTTTGTCTGATTGACAATTAAAATTAAAATAATACAATACATATTACATTTTAGAAACTGTCCTACCTATTTATTCACACACATTTCTCCACCAGAGTTCATTAGAGAGAGAGAGAGAGAGAGAGAGAGAGAGATATATATATATATATATATATATATATATATATATATATATATATATATATATATATATATATATATATATATATAATTGCATAAGGACGAGTATCGTATTATTCGTTCGACTGTTCTAAGACATGAGGCATACACATTTGACCACATAAATATTGACAGTTAACAACCGTTATTTGGCCATTTTCATTAGAATCTCTCTACGTGGTTAGTGTGCACGCTATTTTAATTGGATGTTGTTTGCTCTTAGGTTTTTATATTAAGTAATATTTTGTTCACGAGACTAGAATAAAAGTGCTGTGTTCGCGAAAACTAAATAACACTTTAAAAAAAAGGCAAGTTCTTATATAGCGCAATATCCAGTCCTCGGGACCGTTCAAAGCGCTTTACATTTTACTTCCCTGGCAAACCTGTTCACTCAGACACCATCTCGGCTTCTCTGGGAAGCATCCAGCCATATGCTACAATTAATGCACAAAGGCTGCCCGTACACATATCTGCCACTGTCTATAGCCAGGTACTCATTTATACAGCAGAGTGAACTGGTGCAATGTAGAGTGAAAAAACTTGCCCAAGGTTTTAACACCGCAGCCAGGATTCGAACCTGGGTTCTCGTAGTCGAGAGTCCGAAGCTCTACCCCTGAGCCACTGCGCTCTACTTATAATGTAAACGACCCTATTCAAAACACAAAGGACGCCGGCAACATAATTCATAACAACTATTCATACGTTATTAATTTGTTCGGTTTTTCCACTTTTGTCGCTTCTTGGTGGGGTTCGTTTCTAAATATATCACCGAGCGTAGTATGTTGTCACGTGATTAGATTTTGGGTGAAACCACATAATACGCCAGCGACCAAAAGTAAAGGTAACACGTCGGGTTCCTGACAAATCATGCCCGTGGCTCGTGAATTTGAAGAGCGGTCAAGAGCCGATACCCCCCCCCCCTCAAATGCCGTTCTGCAGAACAAAGTGCAGACAATTATCTTTGGCCTATGTCGGACCAAACATATGGAACACCCTTATCTTTGACAATCGTCTACAATATTCTGCACTTTACAGATTTTTAAAAAGTGTCAAATGTCTGCTTCTGAAAAAATCAGTAATATATTGTTTCTGTTCTGAATGTACAGTTATCATACGTTGCTTTTCTATAATTATATTAAGCATTTATTTAAATACAATTTTACTTTTTACACACGAGCATCGATGTATTTAATTTTGTGCTACACTTGTAATTCACTATTTCATTATTTTAATTTACAAATTGCACTATTATGATGTTGCTGTATAGATTTTTGTTTTTTATGTTCACGAATTATAATTGTATTGTATTTGTTAAAATACATGAATAAGGAAAATAAGCACTGTTGCTTTTAAGTCCACTTGTTACATTGTAAAATGTACATATACATGTAATTATTACTTTAATGTTGCTGTTTATTATATGTACATGACATTATATAACAATAAAGCTATTATTACAAATAGGCTAAGTCTGGAATATATTTGGTCGGTCGCACAAGAAACAATTCACACAATTCAAAATGCCTTTGTAATGTGACTGAAAATATATTATTTGGAAAAGCGAAAATTATGCATATGTGATACGATGGTTTATTACCAAAAGAGACTGTAAATAATTTACACTTTCGTGGCACTTTATTTGTGCTATTAGTACGTTTTTACCATGTATATATTGCATACCTTAATGGGAATAAACATTGAAATAAAAATTAAAAAGCCTGAAGTTACGTTCTCTTCCACACCCCCATTTGTTTGTCGCCGAACTGCGAACATCTCGTTAGTTTGCGTCCATTCGCTGGTTGTGCCACTGCTATGTACGCTTACACACCTACAGTGATATGTCTATGTCCACTGCTATAATATGCCCGGTAGTTGAGACGTACATCTTTGCCGTGTTATTTGCTTTGTCGCTGTATTGTGTAATTATGTTGTAAACGTCCGCATAAGATGCACGGCTGGTCAGTGGTCCTTGCGACAGTTGTGAATGCATATAAAAGCTAAACTCGGCTTCTGCATCCAAAGGATTAGGCCTACAAGAAACCAGTCATATGAGCTGGCGATATTGCATACGTCTGATGCAAAATGACAACTGTGAGATTCCTACAGAATATACGACTTTCGGAACATGTTCATAGCAAGACAGTTGTGTAATACGATTAATAGTATTGGTTTGTGTTAATTATTTTAGACGAATAAACTCAAATAATTGTCTTGTATTTCCCATGAATGCGAACGACATGTCTCAGTTGTGTATGACGTTAAAACGTTAAATGTCATCTCAGCAATTTATTTTAATTAAGCGAATTTTAAATACAGCTAGCAATCCACACATGCGTTGGTGCAGTTAAATTATTCGCTGGCTCACACACTACACACGCTGATATGTAGCTATTTACAAGGGCGATACATTCTGTGTATGAACAGTTCGCGTCATAGATGTTACATTGCGTGGTTTTCCAAGATTATGACCGACATGTGTTTTTAAATACCGTACAAATGTCATAGTTTGCTTGCCCTTTTCAACAGGTTCGTTATGATACAACGATATATAGAACAGGACGCTGACCTTAAATAGGGCTTCATTGTCACGAAATGGCAACGTCTGCACATTGTTGTTTTGTTTTAAGTGGAGCATCATCAGTGTGTACTAATTGCTAATTGACGTCGTAGCCAATCCAGCTACGGGGGTGTGACGTCACGCAAATTCCGAAAACAACATTACAATGCAGGATTTTCCCGGATATATAATTCACTACAGCCTTATGAGATACACTTTTGACATAACACTTACTTAAATAGCGTGTGAATGTCGTGGGTTCCATCAGACATATTATAACAATTACCAATAATTGTGTGTTTACGTGCCCTTTACTTCTAATGGGGAAACAAGGATGTTCGTCTCCTATAGTCGCTACAAAGATCTGACACGTGCATACAATTCCTGAGAAAGGCGGTAGGCTGCTAAATGTCAACATGCCTACGTTGACAACATAATGAATGGCACTGTTTGACACTTTGACACAAACAGGCGACTTCTCGTTAACAGGATGAAGGTGACATTAGTTAGACATACGTGTTCACGTGTAATAGGTAAATATTGATGACGTGATGCGCACATTTCCTCAAAACCTCAGATTGTAACTTCTCAAACTTATCATATTTCCATATAGTCATGTTGTAGTTTTAACATAAGTTACATTTGTTCTAACTCACTTATTTCAAATTTAATGTAATCAATTTAATGATATCATGTAATGTCAACTTGTTTAGACAACATTGTTTGGCTGCTTTTAACACGATAACATCGTTGTTCATAAATATGTGTAACGTGATAACAGCCAACTTATTCTTTTTAATGTGTTGTTTATTAATCATCGCCTCCTTGATAGCGCAGTTCTGTTCGGAGTTTCACGTTGAGCTGTCCAGATTATCACAGGTGTTCTTTTACGCTAACGCAAACATAGTATGTGTTCAATTGTTCTGAACAACTTACGCTTAAAATAGTTGATCAGTGTGATGATTCAAATTACTGTACCTTTCCAAAATCGGCGATTGGTTTAATAAGATACCAATCGACCAACCAATCAATCAAACAATCAATAAATCAAAACAATTTTATTTATTCCTGTAATATATAAGGGGAACTATATATAATGACATAACGAAATTGATATTATAAGTAACGGTTCAGCGGCGGTCACACTTTGGTTTAAACAAATGCTAGAACACAGAAAGGATGTCATAACTGAAGGTAAAATTAATAAAGTCAAATATTTAACCTGTGTATATTATAAATTAATGTTGTCTTCTGCGATGTTGATCGTTCACCTTGCGTCGCCATGTTGGAATCTGTTGGACCGGAAGTGAACACCAGGGCCGTGTTTACTGCAGCCGTACACTTTGAAACCTGGTTGTTATTCAGAAACAAACAAAACAACAACATAACTAATAATAGTAACTATATTGTGTACCCAATAAACATGCTGAGCATATGTCTTAGCACGAGGTATCTTTGGGTACAAAACACCGGCTTCCTACAGGAGTAATCAAAAACGAAAAAGAAAATAGAAGGTAACCATTCACTCACTTTTTACTCTCTCAGAGACAATGACGTTAAGTCACTGTTTTCTGATATTTGCACGATGGGTGACTTAGTGGCTTAGGTGGTAATCCTGTTTTGCGGAAACGAAGACTTGATCGTTGTTTCTCTGCGTAAAAACATGTTGATCGTAATACGATGAACTCAAAGCATCCCCTTGCTATCACTGCAGCGTGTTTACGATATTGCGTATTGTTTAGGAACATGACATTGTGATTGACGGGACATGTACAGGACATGGATAGTAAACAGAGACAGAGTATGACAATAAGAACGACGAGGTGGAACCGCGTCACGTGACATCAGCGCGTCATCAAGACCCAACGGTGGCGGATCGAAACGTCGTACGTTTTCATTAAAATGTTTCAAGCTGAACGTTAATTGATGCAGACTGATGTGATAGATACCATACGAACCCAAAGGACATATAGAGTGGGCCGAATGATGTCAACTACCACACGCAAGGGAAGACACGGAAGACGTAGAGGTAAGAAGCCCGCCCGCCCGCCCGCCCGCCCGCCCGCCCGCCCGCCCGCCCGCCCGCCCGCCCGCCCGCACGCACGCACGCACGCACGCACGCACGCCAAAACGCCCAAACGCCCAAACGCCCAAACGCCCAAACGCCCGAACGCCCGCACGAAAACCCCGATTTACAAATCTCTGTCTATAATATATATATATATATATATATATATATATATATATATATATATATATATATAGGGTAAGAAGTACAAAGAAAGCCAAAAAAGTGAAAAATCGTGAGAAAGATCTAGAGATATGAGGAATTATGTAGAAACGCACCGAGCCGGGGGGAGAGAGAGTGAGAGAGAGAGAGAGTGAGAGAGAGAGAGAGAGAGAGAAGAGAGAGAAGAGAGAAGAGAGAAGAGAGAAGAGAGAAGAGAGAAGAGAGATAATTGTGATATGAGGAGAACACAATAGGTATTTTTTATCCTACCAGTTTACCTCAAGAAAGTCGACATGGGGAACTTTCGTCAACTGTTACTAAAGTAATATACATTGAAACTCATTCGCAGGAAATTGACTCTCTCTGACAGACATATACGCCAGGAAAATAATACATATAACACGTGTCTATT
>OZ024860.1:41657352-41684852 GCA_964017155.1 Oasisia sp. SBJ-2009
ACGTGTCTATTTTGATCAGGGTAGCAACAACTACAAGAAAACTGACACCATCAGAAAATCACTTACACCATATTCACAGCCTGGACCCCGGAAGTGAATTAGTGAATTATCGGCTTACGTTAACGAAATCACATGTCCCCGATATGTATAGGCCCACTAGGCTTGCAGTAGATGCAATCGGATGCATGCAAGTTCAAAGTATCTTACATAAATGAATGTGTTTGTTATGGGAGACCCGTTCATGTACGATTCGAAACAATGAACTTTGAGTGGTCTCATTGCGACCTGTCCGGTTGGACGATACGGCTAGAGGGACGAAGTGTAAATCTATGTTTATTTGGTTGGCATAGGCATGAAACAATTGTACTACCACTGGTTAACGTAGATAGCATACATACCTCCACCTGCGCGTATTTCATAAAAGAGTCAAGCACGCTTCATTCATACAACGCGATCTATTTGGCCATCCGAGTAATTCGCCCTTGTCTCGAGAGCGCATGAGCACCAGTACGCAAGAAGGATTAGTAAATATTTTCGCGCATTCAAATTAACATTCACAAGTGGTTAACTCGTATGATCTACAAAGATCAGAAATTCCTGCGTATAAATGTTGAATGAGGAATGTTGTTTTGCGTTTGTTTGACTGTGCTCCCAAATTTGTTTTTGTGGCGGCAGGTCGTGAACGAACCGTTCCGGTTTGTTTGAACGGGGGCACTCGGTGGAAAGTTAAGCGAACTTGTCCTGGTGTGATGAATGCAATACTCGCGCCATAGTGCATCAGTGAAAGGGTGTTTACTATGAAATTTACACCGAACACAAATAGCCGGCGTCTGCTATATGGAGTGGCGCGTTATCTGCTTAAACGTTTCTTCCAACGCCTGTCAATAACCTGGACGCTTCGATGGTCGACATCTTTCATAAGTAGGTGTCGTGAGTTGTGATTAACGGCCGTTAATTGTGCTACTTTCTCGCCCGAGGAAGTACTGTACCTGCGCTTGTTTGTCGGGCATGAATACTTGACCGAACTTCTCTATTCGTCGTTCCTAAACCCGTCACGGTCACTGACCAGCGCATTGTCCACGGATCTGTTGACCACGCGTGTTATGTAAATGAGCCGTTACGTGCGACTGTGTTCGGCTAAGTGCACTTGGAGTGTTGCGCCGGTCGACTGTGTTCGTTTCGGTATCGCGTGAACGGAGTCGTAGCGGGGGACTTAATATCGGTGTCCGTTATGCGTGCGAAGCGGGTATACTCTGGTACTCAGTCACAAATGTGATCGTTACAAACATATGTCGTTATACCTGGCATGGTTGCCTAAGATTAGTGGAATACGTTTCATGGGACGAGATAAATTCCGACAAGGAATAGATGGCTCCTACTAACTTAAAGCAGGACATATGAAAGACAGGGAGAGGGACAGGTGTTGAGCAAAATAGTTTACACTAGACAAGATATAGACATCTACCTATTTAGAACCAGGACATGAGGTTGTGTGTGTGTGTGTGTGTGTGTGTGTGTGTGTGTGTGTGTGTGTGTGTGTGTTTGTGCGTGTGTGTGGGTTTGTGCGTGCGTGCGTGCGTGCGTGTGTGCGTTCGTGCGTGAGTGAATGAATGAATGAATGAATGAATGAATGAATGAATGAATGAATGAATGAATTAATGAATGAATGAATGAATGAATGAATTAATGAATGAATGAATGAATGAATGAATGAATGAATGATATATAAATTTTATATGTGCGTATGTGCGTATGTGTGTGAGAGTGATTAGCGCGCGCATATGCTGTACTTTGTAAGCATGAGCGTGCGTGCGTGTGCACGCTTGTTTATTACACAGAAAGAAAACCGCAAGGTCGCTAATAGAGTAAGTGCTTTCTAGGCCCACTGACCGAGATCAATCGTGTGTGGTACATGCATGCCACTGCCATTGAGCTCATAAACATTTGCTTCCTATCTGTTCAGACGAGCAACTCAAGGAATTTGTAACATATAAATAGGGAAACGACATTTAGGAAACAAACAATAAGTAGTAAGCTAGAAACGTATCAATATATATCATGTGTGTGTATATTAAAAACATCAAGTGTTTTAATGCTATATGCATGTTGGTCCGAGTACATGTATCGAACTATTAATCCAGAATTAATTACATTAATGACTCATTGAATCAACAATCTCTATGTAAAATGTCGACTCATTTCGCTATCTTGTTGTGTTAACCAATTTTTTCAAATAGTAGGCGCCACATAATATACCTAAAATGTACCTCAATACTACATATCTCATAAAAATGCAGTTTGAAAATTATGTTTCTGTATCGTTTTCAAATGGATATTCACCTAAAACGCATGGCTACTACACCTAACGTTCCGTGTTATTGATTAATGAATACATTTATAATAATTGTACGTACATTCATACATACATTATATATATATATATATATATATATATATATATATATATATATTATGTATAATTAATATCAATTGATTAACCGTTAAAGTGTCGTTCTGTTTTAATAATACATAAATATATATATATATATATATATATTAAAAAAACATTTATTAAAAACAGAATGACATTTACATTACAAAAACATAATGACATCCACTTGTACAGTATTTTTACAGGTGGAATGTTTGACTAATATTGTTACAAAGTGTGCGCAGTGGCTGAAGTGTTTTAGTTGTTAAAGTTTACCCATATAAGGACTCATTACATATTAATGTATGTATAACTTCATGACCGTCTCACAAGAGAGTTGTGTGATGTACCTCCTGGTTGAACGGTTTCTTTGAAAGACAAAAAAACGAAATCTCAACAGGCGCTGAACTATTTGCCTACTTCCGGTCAGAACACGTACACGCCATGATTTATTTTCATAACTAACATTCGGACAAACCGTCATTATTCTCTCAAATAGTCCGCAACAGTTTAACCGGTCTATTATATTCCTATTCCGAACAAATATTTTGTATCTATTTAGCAACAAAATATGCTGAATAAAAATATGCCACGTCACGCATCCCTCCACCTGTCTGTTGGCAAAATAATTATACCTACATACATTGCATAAATCCGTTAACTTTTGTCGGGAATAAATCCATAAACTTATAACGCATTTACTCTCCGTCCAAAAACGTTTATCATTCAAATGCATAGGCTACTGGCGTGATCAACTCAAAAAGTACACACTTCTATGACAGTTCAAATATAAAACTCACTAAACAGTTTTTAATATTTTTGGTGGCATTTAGATGTTTCATTTTTATTTTATTTTCTTCACCACAGCGAATTACTTTCCACTAGAAGCAGATCACTACATAAACAAGAAATTATTCTCTAACTTTTCGCATCTCGTCATTCGTCGGTTCTAACTATCGCTAACCCCCATCTTGACATTAGAACGCCGTCCGTGGGGTGATACCGTAGTCCAACTACTCAGTACTCGCGAAAGTTTTCAGAGTATCTCGTCCTCCTCCGCTGACACCAATACGATGATTTCCCATCTTCAAAGGTCACCGAACGAGTCGATCAACACCGCCCACAATTTCGGTTTAACTGTAGTTCGCTGAATACAACACCTTACGTCACACACTGTATGTCGGGCCGCGGAACAGTAAAACCGAGTCCCGTAATGTCCCTACGTTCCTATGTAAATCCGTTCCGCTTACGGCACTGTCTCCAATCCCGTCGTCGCATTCCAGACGTCGTCTGAAGCCACCCTTGGTCGTGGAGTGTCCGTAATCCTGCGCCTGAAGCACCTGTATCGTCCACTTCGTTGCATTCCACGCAGCCCGGATCCGATTAATATTACATTACTACTGTTGGCCACTCGCGCATGCGCACCGACGTCCGCGGACACCGCCTATAAAGCGAGACGGAGGGCGCGCCAGGCAGTATTCACTGCTTCTGCGACTTAGACAAGCTGCAAGCGAGCGAAGCCATCGCTGAAGTGAAGATCGTCGTTGAGATTCGATCGTTGCCAGTCGACGCCCGGCACTATGAGTTCATACGGACAGTCTATTGCCCTGTGCGGCACGATCAGCCTCATCATCATTGTGTCTCTCCTCCGTTGCACAGACTCCAAGTCTACAGGTAAGAGTCGTTTTACCTTTTCACGATGTTGGAGCTAACTTTGGAAATGTTCTGCTATATCGGCGCAGTCCCGACAATGTCCGACTCCCGACTATCGTTGTCCTATGCTTCGGTTGGTAGTTGGTCGTACCATGTGATGGCGGAAATTCTGCTTTCACTGACACCACCGATATGGTGCCACTCTGTAGGTGTATGCAAATGTACGTGCAGCTTTTAATTTAGTATCTGTGAAATAGGTTCATCACGCATTGAAAGGCCGAAGTTTGCACATAGCAATTTGAAAAAGTAGTTATGGATAACATGGTTGAAAACATGAATTTAAGGTAACAGCATGTCAACATGTAAATAATTGGTTAACTCGTCGTTTGCGAGTACTGAGAAAATGCTTGCACTGACGTTAGAAAGGGGGATTTCTGGGGTTTCTATGGTTTGAGACCCCACTATTTTTTCAGAGCCTGGATATATCAATAGCCTAACTGTATACTGTTAGTAAGCCTACCGTTTGATAGATCAAGTTCAAAATATAAATATCACATTTCTTCGTAGTTTAACGAAACATATATAGCAAACTATGTACCTGAGCCCACTAGCTATTCCGTCGTGGATGTGTTAACAATCGGTGTAGCAGCACACGTCAGACGTCGAAGGACGTAACGGCAAAGCACGTAAAGGCAATGCACGTAGGCCAGAACACTGAGTGCGGTGGCCTTTAACAACGCTGTCATTGTTCACGGTATTGCATATCACATTTAAGCCGCTTGTCTTGCAAGAGTGACATCAGACAAACGAGTACTGTGACCTTGACGAAAACAATTTTCCATGCTACTTTGCAACTACCGAAAACAACAAATCTGTCTGCTAACGCACGAAAGATTATTGGACAAACGCTAACAATAGTTTGCGGCAATAAGGTGTACTCTTTATGAAACAGCACCGTATATTTGCAGCGACAACATCCTTAAAGTTTGCAGTGATCGCATGCGGAGATATTATGAATAAGAAACTAGTTAAACGACGATACATGATCATGACAACGCAACATTATCGTAAAAATCAGTTAACAACCAATTAAGAGTAATTAGTGACGTCTGCCCGTTGTCGGCAGATTATCGTGGTATACCGATTTTTAATAGGTTCGTTAGCATCACGTCTAAAATAGGCGCACGTGTATAACGCGTGAATAACGACACTTCTATTTACGTGCTTCGGTTTGTCTTTGGTCTGCAACGCAATAACACGATATGATGGACAACAGACAAACTGTTTACGGCAATGGAGACAATCACGTCGTTCTTGTTGCCATTCTGACACGCAAATTACACGTACGCACCTGTGGTGTGTGTTATTGACGCGCCTGGCCACCGTTCGCGTAATTACGATGAAAACAAGTTTTCTGCGACGAAAATATTTTCCTTTCTAAGAAAAAGCGGAATTACAAAATGTCCAATGAAATCGGAAGGATTGTAGTGCGGAATATTCAAACACAACTATGAAAAAAACCTCCCCTCGCCGTCCCGAAATGCTAGCATGAATCTTGTAATTCATGGTAATGTTATACATATATATATATATATATATATATATATATATATATATATATATATATATATATATATATATATATATATATATATATATATATATGCCTGGTGTGAAATACGATGCATTTGTTCGTTTAATTAACTTGTTATTTAATTTTACGAAATTGTCTCGACTTTTTTGACAAAATTAATTCACAGTGCATGGTAATCACGGCCTGGTTTTCATGTATGTTCACCCGATCTCAAATAGTATGCGTAATTCTTACCACACGTAATCCTATTCGCTCCCAATCACGCATAAGGCGTTGACCAATCCTCTCAAACACACGAAATCTTACATCATAACTCAGCCAACTTCGAATATTTTATTTAAAAATATACATTTCTGAAAACCAACATACCATATTTGCATTGAACTAACTTCAACGATGAGGTTTTGAAAGGGTCGATGATCGCAGGTTTTCATCCATAGATTACGTTTATCGTACTGTTCGGGAATGTTCAATTCAAAGGGTATTCGGAAATACCCCGGCCTTGTTGTTTAAATCGGTCACAAACCGGTCAATTTCAAGTGCATTTCGGCCACTTATGGCGATGACCGGCGTCCGAGGTCACCGGCTAATTCACACTGCCCTCGTGATGAGATCAAACGTCGCGGTATCCATTGCCGAATCATTCCTTCAAGAACTACGCAATCATTGTTTACGAGAACATAATTAATTACGTCCATGAAAGCGCCGTCGTGGAACTCGGCTTATCCGAAAACAAAGCCGCTTATAATCGCTCGCAATAGACGGTCTTTGTCCTCGTCAATCTCGCTCCATTGCCGTCGAGTAAATATGTTTGCATCGGAGACAATCTAGCGCGAACCTTGCCGGATGTGTTGATCTTTGTCGGTGTTAATCTGATACATGCGAACGTCGTGGTATTTACGCGCTGTTCTATAGCGTCCTGGACGTGGCTTCATTGGAGTGTTCACGTGCTCTGCGGATGTTCGGCCGATAACTAGACTGATTCTTCGGGTCATCGGGTGGTCTTTGAAATGGTTGGTCATAATTTGTCATTTACCGACGTCCAGCATCAATACCAGATAGGGCCACGCCTGTGTCTAGATTGATTACGTTGTTGACTTTCTCAGCCACGGGCGTACAGTTGAGCGTCGCCGGAAATGTGTTGTTTTCGCCCACAAGTCGATCTTAGTTATTCTCCGGTGGCCACGTAACCTTGCCCTTGCTCTCTTGTCGCACCGTGTAGCGCTTGCTGCGCAACTGGTCACAGAATCACTGTCTGCGCCCGTTATGAAATTAGTGTAAGTTCACGTTCATTTGAGACCATTTGGATGATGCAAACATAGATCTGCCATGCTTGTTGTTATATATATTTTATAAGGCAACGATTTGCGTACGGTTTTTTCTTTCTCCTCTTCCCACCTTCTCTTCTATCCCCGAAGTCGCCCTTAATTAAGTTTGTAATTGACTATGTCTTTGATCAATAACACCCCGAACGCGTGTGGATAACTTACGTGTGCGTGCATGTGTGCGTGCGTACGTGCATGCGTACGCATGCGGTTGTACAAACTATGCGGAAGCCAAGCAAACGCAATCAAATTATACACGTCGGAATGTGTTTGTGTCTATATACGATTACTGACACGTATTTATGGAAGGTGCACGTCTCGAAATAGACTCGCAACGACTAGATTAAATTAGAGGGGGTTTCCTGCGTGACGTGTAATGTGTACTCGGACATAGATACTGGACACCCGGTGTATGGGATGTCGTGGAAACGTGACAGGTGCAATCGAACATCTAAACACTTGACAGTTACGCCGCTGACAGTGACCGTATGGCCCGGGGCCAGGTGTCGAGTGTGTGAGCATGTCAAACACTCTTCAGGTAATCCCACTATCTCTCCAGTTCACGCACCTACTTAGCGTCGAACAGAATTTTGACACTACCTGTGGTGTTTCCGACGAAGTATAGGGTATTTCGACGTAGCATTACCACTACGACTGTCTTAGTTTAAAATACGTAAACCAACACGCACGCACGCACGCACGTACGCACGCTTTGCATAAAATTATGCGATTGTACAAATCGTCTATTGCGAGCGATTATAGCAAGTGATAGAAATGTTAACCACGATACCCGATACTATTGGGTGTAGGTTCGCAAACACACATATTGTGTTGCAGCGAAACAACGCGTTAATTGTTAGACTACCGGATTGTCGCGCATTGCCGATGACAACAGGACCTGTACGTAAACTCCCACGCTTATGTCACCGCCACAACCACGTGTTTGTTGTAGCGTCACAACAACATGCCTCCGAGGCCGCTTGGTGCACGGAATGTGTTCGGTCGTAAAAAACCATCGCGACAACATTATAAATAATCTCAGTTGAAATCAATCGCTCACAGCGTCTCGGCGCCAGTGAATCAGTGAGCGGCTGTGTTTACTTCGTGGTCGCAGAAAAAACCGTCACCACAGACGCGCGGTTTAAATCGAAGCAGGCGCACCGGTTGTTTATCGGTATGTGTGTCGACCCGCAGACTTCAGACCCGAGCCCCGAAATGGGTTAATGTCGGGTCTGTGTTACTGAGGCGTCTGGTTCATTCGGCCGCGGTGTGTGTCGTTACATAACGGCTAACTTTCGCGCCAATTGGCTGACCGCGATTTTTACTGGCTCCGCGGCGCGTGATTCGGTCACGTGGTAGCGTGCTGGTAGTTTTCTGTGCCCGGTAATAAAAGTGCGGACTCGTGAATGGAGTCGAGTTCGCGGGTTTGTCTTTGAGTGACGTTTCCGCGGTGTCGTTGCTGTTATGTATAGCCTGTACTGTAGGTCAGATAATTTCAAGACTGTTGATGCTGCGCTAAGTGGAAAAACCTGCATATGTTTGTCTGCCCGGCAATGGTTTACCACCGCGAGTAATTCAATTAATGTTGTTTTGCTTAATTATAAATGTGGTAACAGGAAAATAACACGTTTGTTTCGCGAAATCGGCAGAATTGCACAACGTTCCACACTGACGTGTTTATGTTTCGTTGCAGCGAGATCCAACCTGTGTCACTACCACGCGTCATCCGGGGACTGCTCCTTCTACCACTGCCTCGATGTGAAACTGTCGTGCTTACGTCACACGTTCGAACACCGGCTCGCCCACAGATTCTGTCACCGAATGCACACGCACTTCGACGAGTTCACGGCAGAGGTAGGTTGAAATGACGTTCACGAATCCGCTCACGTTGAACTAATAGAGTAGTTTACACCCACGCATAGGTCTAGAGGTAACAGTGGCGCCATCTGGGGAATGTATCGCTAACTCTGAATAACTGCTTGCGCGTTTTTCTCTCCCAAAATATTGCCAATTTGAGGATGCGAAGCTAATGGTAAGAAGAGATTGGCCCTATACTGATTCCTGTGAGGAGACTGAATTAACGTGTTCCAAAGTTAGCGTATTCATATAAGCATAGGCGAATGCAAATAATATATTGGTAGCATTTGTCATATTGTAGGTGGTTTAGAGGTTACACTAAACATGATCAGCTAGACGTCATACGGACATCGTTCAAACTGTTATGATAATTATTATTAAGAAATGTATATGCGTAATTAATTTCACCTGCTGTGTTTTGGTTGCAGGGAAAACACTGGGCAGACAGAACGAACAAATGCGTCATGCGACAGCTATCGAAGGAGACAGCCTCAATGGACGCCTGCCGTGACGTCAGCAGTCTCGTGCGACAAGCGTTCCACACGTGCGCGGCAAAAGAAGACATCTGCAGTGCATTATGGGAAAACAGACAGCCACTTCTCGACATAATGACGGAAAAGTGAGTTACGCATTTTGGCTGTTCGGTGTTTATGAAACAGTTTACAAAAAGCATCATGACTGTTTTGTTTTAAGTAATATAAATCAGGTCATATTGTCGACGTAGGTGCTTAACCGAGTCGCCGCACTATTGGATCTTTAAATGTAAACAAGAATGTATCTAGGCACAAGTCGGGTATCGTTAATGGTTTTGCGTGGATTCCATAAGTTTAGTGGATGAACAAACAGGCGTAGTATTGTCTTATTAATCGTTCTATGTAGTCGCACGTGCACAGCGTCCGTTCCACCGAATCTGTCTGTTCTAACGTTGACTGTCTCTCTGCCGCAGATCGTGGATGTCCATCGTCCAAGCTGCGAAACATTGTCCACGACATATGGTCAGCCGCTTCATCTTCTGGACACTCGAGAAGCTGAACGTCTAGAGACGAGGTCCGACTATCTGAACTGACCACCGCGGTGTCAGGACAGCGACACACTGGCGGCCTCGTCCGGAGGCGGACTCGAGAAGTCGTTTCAACATCGCATGGCCACTCCAACACACGCATGCACCGGGAGTGGCCGCGAACTAGTCAACTGCGAGACGACGATACCGGTTACAACGCTCGGTTGTGATACCAAGCACGCCATCTTCCATATATCGCTACACCGATGACTGTGTGTAGCTGGTGTTACGATCGCACTATTCGCGACAGTTTGGTGATTTTTTAAATGTGGTTGTTATATCGAATTGTTCATTAATAGTTCTATCGTAAGCTACGGTGTCTTGGTATCACGTGATCAACGAAAGCAGACTCGACTCGACTCGACTCGGTACGCCAGAAGGAAGATGATCGCTGCCTCGGGCAGACGATGACAAACTGTGTAGACAGGAACTGTTGGCGAACTGACCTACCTCAATATGACGTCGCTCTGACCGGACGTCGCCACCTGACAAGACATTCTTCTTGGCCTGGCAGACATTTCCCGTGACCCGGCAACACACTGTCCGTGTGTTGTCAAAAGTGTCCACGTGGCATGTCAAAACATTTCAAGTCACTCTGTGAAGTGCAACTGAGACACGGACGAAGCAATGCCCGTGACTCGAACTGTATCAATCCAGCGATCGAATTATGTCATTGCATTTAAGTATTTGTACAGCTAATGTATCAGGTGGTATGTTTATATCAAATAACGTACGCGAAACCGGTGCCCGCCGAATGAAAACACAACCGAACGAAGTCGGCGTTAATTAAATAACCACGATCCGGTTATAACCAGTCACTTAATAAGTGATATATAGAATTTAAAAAATATAAATATTGTCCTATGTCTAATCCAATTGCCATATCGTATTAATACAAATTGTGCTTCATTGTAAGTTTAAATACAATTTAATAAGTGCTATATAGAATAACTAAATAGAAACATTGGCCTAAGTCTAATCCAATTGCCATATCGTACTAATTCAAAGTGTGCTTCATTGTAAATTTAAATACAATTATGTTATCCTAGTAAAACAGTGTAATGTTCGGCTAGAAACCTACCTGGTTGGTCAATGCAGAAAACAATTTATGTATTAGACCATAGCTCGTGTGTATCTGCTAGAATAAGTGGTACAAAATTAGTTTGCCACTTTCTATGTGTGCATAATTTATTATTATGGGCTAGCTTTGGATATAAACCACTGACTGGTTTTATAAGGTGGTTCGACATGACCAAAGGTGTTTTATTTGGAAACGTGGCTTGTGAAAGTCTTGCAATCCGACGATAAGACGATATGGCTAATTAAGTAAGACATTTTCTTCTTCTTGCGGAAATTGGTAATGAAGCTTGACGTGAAAATAGAAGGTGATAATAAATGGTTCTAGAAATCGAACCGTGGTTTGTACATAAGGCTTGCCGGTTGAGGACGAGTGACGTCATACGTATCTCCGCTTGTACATAATTGTTGCATACATCGTCGCCATGACGACGTGGTGCGTAAATAGTTATTTATTAAAATGCTATATTTTCTACTAACACGTGACTTATTGACTTATGTTGTTAATGAGCCACAAGCCCTACAACACTATATACACACGCACACGCACGCACGCGCACGCTCACACACACACACACACACACACACACACACACACACACACACATACACACACATATATATTATATAATATATATATATATATATATATATATATATATATATATATATATATATATATATATATATATATAATTATATATCTCAGACACGCACACACGCACGCACACACGCACGCACGCACCCCCCACACACATGCAAACGTACGCATGCACCCACGCGCACAGGCTCGAACATGACAATAGAGTCACTGGTCTAAGAACGACATTAATCTTGCTGGGGAGACTGAGCCGAAACTTCAGCACATCTCCGTTGTCGCGATGTAATAGACCATAACATCTGTAGATGTCGATCCGGTGGGTGATTACGGATTTTCTCGCCGGAGCAGCTGAGATTGGGCACGTCACCGGTGTCGCGCTGACTTGCATCACTTCCGTAAACCTTAGACGACAATCCGCTCACATGCACCCAACAAAACCAATTATACAACAAAACAAAATGCGTACCCCTTCACTAAGAATGTGGGTTACGTCGTCGGCCCAAACATCATTCCTTATTGTCACTAATTCTGAAGCTAATGAGTATGGTATGACGTCATCATAATTGATGTAGAGCTCTTTACAACAGGAGGCGTGAAGCTCGAATTGCCGTGCGGCCACACGTGGTACTAATTGAATATGAGTTCGGGGATTTTATGAATTTATGAGAATAACCTTAATTCGGGTAATCAAGGCTAAACATAGATTTTCAGAGGTTAGGTATATTTTAAATCTGAAATAATTGGCGTCAATACACCAGTTGTCAAAACACGTCTCAAAAAGCCTTAATTAACTAAATAAGTATGTTTAATTGCAACAAATCAGAACCAGCGATGTGTACGAGCAGAATTTGTGTGACTGTTTCCCATTGGTTACAATTAAATTCGCATTGGTAGTTAACTAAAGGGACGCAGTTAAATTTTAATTCAGGTTTTTGACTATAGGTGGACTAAGAACGCTATAGCAGGGATCGTATCAAGCCAATTAAATAAATTAGCGCCACGTGACATTGCAGTTTACAGCGCCACGTACCGGTGTATCGAAAATATGCCAACGATAAATGCATTTTTATTAAAACAGTACATCCATATATCGGCAAAATTGTGTAGAATAATTTGCTATGAAATTATAATTAAGACAATAAATGTAAACGATGTCATGATAATACGTGGTATGTAAAGATCCATTGGAGAAAAAGACGATTAGTTAACCTCATGACGAAGTTTGCTAATAACTTGGATACATCAAGTTGACGTAGCGAGTACGTTGCAATTTGCTTACGTCAGAATCATAATTGTATGCAAGGCTCCCCACAAGATTTACCGATACCAAGAGCGGTAATAACACGTCATCTCATAGAGCATACATTACTGCGTGGACCCTACATTGATACTTTAACAACTTTCCCTTAGTTTTTGTGTTATAACGATAACCGTCTAAAACCAACATTTAAAAAAATGTACGACGACGAGCACGTATTCAGCCAGTCATTCTTTACACTGTTGACGGAGGTTACTAAGTGTCGTGGCTCGATCAATTGACATACCAATCACGTGACCAGTTGCTTAACAAAGACTACGTCAAGCGATGACAATTGTGGCTGACGAATACGTGCGTTTAGGCATACATTTTGTTGAAATTCTGGCTTCAAAAAGTTATATTTATGACAAATACAACAAAGCTTTTAAAGTGACAAATGTACAATCTAGGAGATATCATACTGCGATTCAACACGTGTTAACAGCGTACGCAAAACAGTTTCGTTAGCGTCGCAGACAATGGAATCTATAAAAAATAAAATATTCGTGTTTTATTGATTAGCCAAGATCGGTAGCTTTAACATTTCGGGACAACTTACCATGTCTTATAAATTTGCTTTTAGAAGTCTATTGACGATATGGATATCTAACACCATGTGACTAGTAAGCCCACACACGTTAGGACAGGTTAGTTACTGACCTCTCCGCCAGGTGCGGGTGTTCGCTGACCTCGTAGCCGCGTACAGTACCAAGGTCCCTGCTCATAACAAAAACCGTGTTAATCGTAACCAATCAAAACCAGCAAAACAGTTCTTTTCACTTCGTCTGATTGGCTACAGTAACATTTCTATACTTGATTATTACGTGCATGCCTTTACATATGCACACTTACTTAAGTATGCATTTTAATTTAACTTAGAATAATTAAAGCCATGTATTTGAATAGCCACATGTGATCCTGATATGCCGCCATACCTAGTTATTTATTATTGTTTATTAGTCCTACTTAATTGACATATAAATAGATTCATTACATTACCTGTGAACATGTTATATCAAATATTAAATGGATTACTTTATAAATTAGACTCCCATCGGAATTTACAAAGGGGGCGCGCTATGATGAAAATGGAAACATGTAATATTGGAATACGTCACTACGGCTGGCATCACCTTTAATATCAACTTTAAATACATAGTTGATGTAACATGTACACGGTTATTTCACATTTGTGTTTAGTTAAAATATAATAATATAAGAATAATACATTTATTTGGTATAGCGCCACATCTATAATTGTTCGTGGCGCTTTACAACAACATATTACTATTTAAAATACATAAACAGATATATGTATACAATAAGACAAATACTAATGTTTTATTTGTTTAGGTATATAAATAATAATATAAAATTAATACATTATTAAATAGCGTAGCACTTTTAAATAAATAAATAAAGTATTAGTCATAAAAATACATATTAATCAATCTAGTGTATAATTACATTACAATGACACTGATAAATGACGGTATAGGTATAATTAGTAATAAATAGTTTAGTATATGTTAAAACTGTTAAAAATAATAACAGTAATTACATAACAATAATTCCAATAAATCAAAATATAATTATGTATTGATAATAGTAACAAATAATTTAGTCACAAAATATTTTTTTTTATGTCGAATTAGACTAATATGCAATACGCAAGAAATGTATCTTCAGTAGACGTTTTAGATTGTAACAAGTCTTAATAACCGTGTCAAACAAGGCAACCATTCAAATAGGTAAAACCCGTTTGTTGTTCTGTGTCTGCGAAAACTGAATGTGATAACAAATGGTCTGGCATTGTTTTACAACGCTTGAAAGATTGAATATGCCAATATATTAAAGTCATATATACCGAGACAGGTGTGGTGCTGTTTGCCTCCAGTGTAGCTAGGGTATCGTAATGAAGGAGGGCGTAAAAGACTCGAAGATCAGATATTCGTTCGTTTGACATTGCAAAATTTTGTAGCGAACAGAACAACACGTATGCCATGATCGTCACTTGTAACACAACAATTATGCTTGAACAACAGGGATGAAATACCAGAATAAGACATATTTACGCAGTAGTTGTAATATTTTAATCAGCGGTACTCGAGTTGAGTGCGTTTAACCTTGCTCTCCACAATACATTACCTGGCCACGTGACACTTAACTTACTCGTGTGGACGGTGTAAACCTTTTGATTGTTAAACAACAATCGAGACACTCACATATCGGCAAGGCCATAAAATGTAGTTTCTAAAAGCAGAAACGAAACAGAAATATCCCAGACGGAAGAAACGAAGACATGAGCGACCGGCCTATCGCTTGTTCAACATGAAACGATCATTTTGTGTAGCAAATTGCATGTCAACGTATTTGTATACTTATGTTCGATTTGATTTAAATGAAAGTCTAAATGCCGCTATCCTGGAACGTATTCATTATGCCAGTGTCCGTGATTTGGGGTTGGATTCAAATGCAAATGCAAATAGTCTGGTTACACACTTGCAAGCACATTTGAATAACATACAAACATGTTGGCTTTATAGTAATGCTTTGTTTTATATGGAGAAACAACGCAATATATGCCTACGTATTATTAATGTAGTTAATTATATATATAATATATATATATTTATTTAACTAATCCGTAGACATATTGCAATTATTCACAGAGTTGCTCATGCATTTAATTCTTATTTCATTGTGCATTTTACAAATGAAATGCCTTGGATCGCGAAATGCAAATACAAAATGTGTAAGATATGCATTCAATTGATTGCAAGTGGACGTGCAATTCCACCGATCCATTAAAGTCATGTGAAAGAGGATTCAAATGATCAATGCGCCTTAACATGTATTTGCATTTGTTAACAAAGGGGTTTTGTATATACAAACCAACAAAGATGATTTTTAACTGTGCACTACCCATGGGACCAACTAACCAGATAACCAGTCGGCGTGTTCTACATTTTGAAATCTGCTCTGAGAAAAACAAAACACTCATCATCAGTTCCAACCAGTGCACTCACAGAGCTTACCGTTATATAGGTTGCTTCCGGATTTGCTTAGGTTCAAAACTTGGGAGTTTGGTACAGCGCCTTTCTGAATCCTTCGTTAGTCTAAAGGAGCTATCAGCGCCCTCTATCGGCGCCTTCGTCAGCGTTGAACTATACCAGTTCTATGTTGATGCTTGCAACGAGAGGTTGATGAATGCATATTCATCTATCAACAATATATATATATATATATATATATATATATATATATATATATATACTTATACATATACATATACATATACATATATATGTATATATATATATATATATATGTATATATATATATATATATATATATATATATATATATATATATGAATATATATATATATATATATGATGTATGTATGTATGTATGTATGTGTGTGTGTGTGTGTGTGTGTGTGTGTGTGTGTGTGTGTGTGTGTGTGTGTGTGTGTGTGTGTGTGTGTGTGTGTGTGTGTGTGTGTGTGTGTGTGTGTGTGTGTGTGTGTGTGTGTGTTAGCTCTGCATGTATTATGCTGAAACAACATTACAATAATCATATACTGCTCCTAGTTAATAACAATATAAACTCAGAACAGCAAAGGTGGAGGAACCAACCACATCCGGCCATTCTGTAATAAACTATTACGGGATGTCAAACCCTGAAATGAATGAATATACCAAATAAACAACAACATGACGTCAAACGATGCAACGCAAAGCGGAAATTAATACCTGGATCAGTCGTAATTATACTGTTGCATATTGACTGAGGTTGTATTGACTGTTCTAGAGAACTGCTATATTTGGGTGGATCACCATAATGTACACCGATTCACCCATGTATGCATTCCCCTGCAGCTATTTGTGGATAGGGAGTTGATGCCGTACACGAGTTTACACGAACTGATCTCAAGGAATGCGACAGTTATAGCGTTCGCCCACCACGAGTACGTCATCGGTCTTCCTGCGTATATGTGACCAATGTGCGACTTCAGTGAAACGTGTGTCGAATTAGACTTTAGCGCCCTAGCAGATATGTCATTTCACTAGAAATTGGCGGCTATTTTCAGATGGCCGTAATTCGTGTTTCTTGGGACAATAATGCAATGGTCTGTAATTAATAAGATTAAACACGGCCTTTTGGCCTGGTCCGCACTGCCGATATCGAAAGGAAAAAGAAAAGGGAGGCCACTCAATTACATGATAGCAATGGTGGGTTTTGTTTGTTTGTTAGGCAAGGCGTAGTTTGGCACTGAGATTGGAAGCAAACCAAACTCTTGTTCAAACTCAATACAAGTGAGTTAGTTTGTCGAGTACGTTAATGCCAAGACTAGTTTTCCGTATCCATTGTTACGCATTTTAGCGATTGGACATATTGCACTAGTGCCTGGTGAGTGCGCTTAGCGTAGACTCGTGGGCCAGACTTCCTTGCTCCTTTCCTACTTTACTCAGATTTCGAACTCATTAGGTCATTCAGTTGCCACAGGATCATATAGTTATTACCGCGGTGCTGGACATTTATTTGCCAGACACACAATCTCCCTAGGATCACATAGTTACTTATCCACGCTGATGAACACTTATTTGCCAGACAATCAATGTCCTCAGGATCATATAGTTACTGATCCACGGTGATTGACAGTTATTTGCCAGACATACAATCTCCCCAGGATCATATAGTTACTGATCTACGGTGATGGACACTTATTTGCCAGACATACAATCTCCCCAGGATCATATAGTTACTGATCCACGGTGATGGACACTTATTTGCCAGACATACAATCTCCCCAGGATCATATAGTTACTGATCCACGGTGATTGATAGTTATTTGCCAGACATACAATCTCCCCAGGATCATATAGTTACTGATCCACGGTGATTGATAGTTATTTGCCAGACATACAATCTCCCCAGGATCATATAGTTACTGATCCACGGTGATGGACACTTATTTGCCAGACATACAATCTCCCCAGGATCATATAGTTACTGATCCACGGTGATGGACATCTGTTTGCCAGACACACAATCTCCCCAGGATCATATAGTTATTGATCCACGGTGATGAACACTTATTTGCCAGACAAACAATCTCCCCAGGATCATATAGTTACTGATCCACGGTGATTGAAACTTATTTACCAGACATACAATCTACCCAGGATCATATAGTTACGGATCCACGGTGCTGGACACTTATTTGCCAGACATACAATCTACCCAGGATCATATAGTTACGGATCCACGGTGCTGGACACTTATTTACCAGACATACAATATCCCCAAGTTCATATAGTTACTGATCCACGGTGCTGGACACTTATTTACCAGACATACAATCTCCCCAGGATCATATAGTTATTGATCCACGGTGATGGACATTTGTTTGCCAGACACACAATCTCCCCAGGATCATATAGTTATTGATCCACGGTGATGGACATTTGTTTGCCAGACACACAATCTCCCCAGGATCATATAGTTACCGATCCACGGTGATGGACACCTATTTGCCAGATACACGCAATCTCCCCATAATTACATAGTTACTGATCCACGGTGAAGGACACGTATCTGCCAGACACACAATCTCCCCAGCAATACGAATTTTTCTAAATCCTCGTCTTCGTCCTAGTTACAAAGCTTCTGCTAAGAAACTCGGTATACAAAATCTTCCAACTTACATTTGCATTTGGCCATGTCACCTAGATATTTTTGAAATTCACCTATTCAAAGGTATGTGATCTAACACGCGTAATCGTGTAATAAATGTTGGTCAATGCTTCATTACATTACAACACCGGCTTGCACAAATATGTGAACATAAAAATAAATGATCCGGTGTGTGGTTTGGTAAAATCACATTAAAATAATTCACACAATGACTTGTTCGCCAGCTACACTGGTTAAGAGAATCATGCTTCAACAGTGTGCTTAACATTGTGCTTCTGCGTTGAGGCATCAGGCCATGAAATTGCAGCTCAAGTCTGTCCGATAAGACAGCTGATGTTTCACCGGCACAGAGCCTTTCAGGAAGTAACAGGGGCAAGCAATATCATAGAGCACTGTACGATCATTGAATGTTCTTCTTTAACGTTCCCAAACAACTACCTGTGTACTGTTTCGTTTTATCATCGATGCGTGTTCACCTTCTGATGGTCTCAACTCTCCATGTAACTGCAAACCTGTGATTTCGTTCTCACTTGTTGTATGCCCAGTGATAACAATCCTTTAAGTGGTACAAGCCAAACTACGAAAAAGGTCAACAACCAAAAAGCATGCCTCATGGTTAAAAATAGTTAAGCGAACAAACAAGAAAATAAATAAATTCAAAGAAGCCAACGCGAAGACTTCAGAAATGGCACAGAACAAGGAAACATTGAAACCTAGCCACAATATGTGGGACGATCCTACTTACTAAAAAGACACCAGGAATCGTGGCTAGTTTGCAGAAAAACACAACGCGAGTATATGTTTGTATAAGAGCTTTATATATATATATATATATATATATATATATATATATATATATATATATATATATATATATATAAGCCGAAGTCATTAGCTCTGCATGTATTATGCAGAAACAACATTACAATAATCATATACTGATCCTAGTTAATAACAAGATAAACTCAGAACATCAAAGGTGGGGGAACCAACCACATCCGGCCATTCTGTAATCAACGATTACGGGATGGCTCCCCCCATTATATAATGAATGGAATGATTGAATATACCAAATAAACAACAGTATGACGTCAAACGAGACAACGCAAAGCGGAAATAATTAATACCTGGATCAGTCGTAATTATACTGTTGCATATTGACTGAGGTTGTATTGACTGTTCTAGAGAATTGCTATCTTTGGGTGGATCACCAACGTGTACACCGATTCACACATGTATGCATTCCCCTGCAGCTATTTGTGGATAGGGAGTTGATGCCGTATATGAGTTTATACGAACTGATCTCAAGGAATGCGACAGTTATGGCGTTCGCCCACCACGAGTACGTCACTGCATGGTCTTCCTGCGGATATGTGACCAAGGTGCGACTTCAGTGAAACGTGTGTCGAATTAGACGTACAACTTTAGCGCCCTAGCAGATATGTCATTTCACTTTTACTTGAGATACAAAAATCTTGTCAGCTGCGCAAAAGCATCTTCATATTATGCGTGTTTGGTGATTTTTCTCTTTTCTTGATTTTTCTTTTTATCTTGGTCTGTTTCTGAAGAATTTGTTCTAAATGAAGAAATTATTCTGTAAGTTAAATTTTCTGAAAGGTGGCTCCTCGATAGCGACCAGCCAGGTCTTAGAGGAGTCTCCTGACCCTACTTTTATTATTATTTATACGCATTATTACCATGTTTGCTAGAATGTTCATGTTTGTATTATTCAGATTATATATGTATGACATGGATAACGTGTATGTATGTATTGTGTTGACAAAATGGTCAAATAAAAACAAATTCTTCTTCTTCATAAGAAATTGGCGGCTATTTTCAGATGGCCGTAATTCGTATTTATGGGGAAAATGGAATGGTCTGTAGGAATGATATTATGCACAGTCTCTTGGCCCGGCCCACACTGCAGATATCGAAAGGTAGAAGAAGGGCATTCCACTACATGCTAGTAATAGTGGATAGTGGATTTTGTTTGTTTGGCAAGGCGTAGTTTGGCACAGAGATTGGAAGCTAATCAAACTCCTGTTCTACCTTCGCCGTCCGGCAGTGAGCGTTTGTGACAGAACAATTTAAGTGATTTAGTTTGTCGAGTACGTTAATGCCTAATGACTAGTTTTCCGTATCCATTGTTACACATTTGAGCGATTTGACATATTGCACTAGTGAGTGCGTATACCTTAGACTCGTGGGCCAGACTTCCTTCATCCTTTCCTTCTTTACTCAGGTTTCGAACTTATTAGATCATTATGTTGCCCCAGGATCATATAGTTACTACCACGGTGATGGACATTCACTTGCCAGACACACAATCTCCCCAGGATTATATAGCTGCTGATCTGCGGTGCTAGACATAGACAAATGACTGTCGGAGTATTGATCCATCTATCCAATTTGTGAGGTGTTGTGATGATACAGCCATGCTCGCTCTTTTGAGTGATTTTGCCTCATACCAGTCATATCTTTCTTCAGTGGTACGTTTCTCTAGTTGGTGCAGTAACAATTTTCTGCATCTGAATGTTTGCCAAACGAAAGAAATGTGCATCGACCTCCGTCGTAATAGAACTATCATTTGTCCTATTGTCATCAAATGTGAACCTGTGGAACATGTTGATTCATTCAAGTACCTAGGTGTTATGTTAGATGTAAAATTGTCATTTACAGAGCATGTTACAGCCGTGCAAAAGAAGTCCCAGCAGCGACTGCACGTTCTTCGAAATTTACGAGCTTTCTACGTTGATCCACCACTTCTTCTACGTCTTTACCGTAGCATAATTGAGCCTCTCATAACCTACTGCAGCATTTGTTACTACCCTGCTCTTTCTGTGAAAAACCGTAACAGGCTTCTGAAAATATCACACGTTTCTGCCAAGATCATTGGTTTACCTACACCAATGCTCTCCGAAATAATCGACCATGCAATTTTGAAGAAAGCTCGTGCTATCGCTACTAAGTCTGGTCACCCGTTCTCTACGTTCTTCCATGTACTTCCGCCTCAAAGGAGATACCGTTGTATAAAATGTAAAACATCTCGCTATTGCAGGAGTTTTATGCCTGTGGCCATTAGAATGTTGAATGCTAAATGAGTCATATTGCTGTCAACCGGTTGAATTGTTCTTGTAGTGGATACATCTGGAAATTCATTTGCATTTTGTTGTGACCATCCCATATATTTTTGATGTGATCATGAGTTGTACGATGCATATCCTTTTTAAGGACAATCAAGTGAAATTGAAAAGTGAAATTGAAAATTGAAATGGACATTTATTTGCCAGACATACAATCTCCCCATGATCATATAGTTACTGATCCGAGATGCTGGATATTTATTTGCCAGACACACAATATCCAAAGGATCATATAGTTACTGATCCACGGTGATGGACACTTATTTACCAGACATACAATCTGCGTATGTTTTAAAATCCCCGTCTTCGTCCTAATTAAAACGTTTTTACTGAGATACTCGGTGTACAAAATCGTCAAACTAACATTCGCAGTTGGCCATGTCACCTAGACATTTTAGAAATTCACCTAGTCAAAGGTATGTGATCAAACAAACGTAATCATTTAATATATCTTGGTAAGTGCTTCATTACAACACCGGCTTGTGTACTTCAAAATAAATGATCCGGTGTGTGGGTTGGTAAAATCATATTAAAATAATTACACCATGACGTGTTCGCCAGCAACAACTGTCATCCATCGTTAGAATATCATTCTTGTGTCCAGTCCCCAATCGTCTCCAGTCGCGCGGATTCTTGCCATGTATCGTGACCCACCTACAGGTCCTATTAGACGTATAATTTCAGCATCCTAGCAGATATTTAATTTCACACAAAAATTGGCTGCTATTTTCAGATGGCCGTAATTCATGTTTATGGGTAAAATGCAATGGTCTGTAGGAACAACATTATGCACGGTCTCTTGGATATCGAAAGGAAAAAGAAGGGGAGGTTATTCCATTACATGCTAGTAATAGTGGATAGTGGGGTTTGTTTGTTTGGCAAGGCGTAGTTTGGCACTGAGATTGGAAGCTAATCAAACTTTTGTTCTAGCTTCGCCGTTCGGCAGTGAGTGTCTGTGACAGAACAATTTAAGTGATTTAGTTTGTCGAGTATGGTAATGACAAGACAACGTATCCACTGTTACACGTTTTAGCGATTTGACATATTGCACTAGTGCCTGATGAGTGCGTGTAGCGTAGACTCATTGTGCCAGACTTCCTTCCTCCTTTCCTACTTTACTCAGGTTTCGAACTCATTAGGCCATTCAGTTGCCCCAGGATCATATAGTTACTACCGCGGTGCTGGTGCTGGACATTTATTTTTCAGGCATACAATCTCCCCAGGATCATATAGTTACTGATCCGTGATGCTGGACATGTATTTGCCAGACACATAATCTCCCAAGGATCACATATTTACTGATCCACGGTGCTGGACACTTATTTGCCAGACACACAATCTCCCCAGGATCACATAGTTACAGATCCACGGTTATGGAACGTATCTGCCAGACACACAATCTCCCCATCAATACGTTTTTTTTACATTCCCGTCTTCGTTTTAGTTACAACGTTTCTGCTGAGAAACTCGGTATACAAAATCGTGAAACTTACATTCGCATTTGGCCACGTCACCTAGACATTTTTGAAATTCACGTAGTCAAAGGTATGTGATCAAACACACGTAATCGTGTAATATATCTTGGTCAATGCTTCATTATAAAACCGGCTTGCACGAATATGTGAACTTCAGAATAAATGTGTAGTTTGATAACATCACATTAAACTAACTCACACCATGACTTCGCCAGCTACACTGGTTAAGAGAGTGACACTTTAACCTAGTAACAGGGGCAAGCAATATCAAAGAGCACTGTGCGATCACTGAATGTTCTTCTTTGACGTTCCAAACACACTGCCTGTGTACTGTTTATTACGCGTGACGTATCATGTCGATCACACATGTGAAAGCTTGTTCTTCTTGTCTTCTTGGTTAATTGCTAATGATAACAATGCTTTAAGTGGTACAAGGCAAACTACGAAAAAGGTCAACACCCAAAAAGCATGCCTCATGGTTAAATTAGTTTATAGAACAAACAAGAAAATAAATAAATTCAATGTAGCCAACGCGAAGACTTCAGAAATTGGATAGAACAAGAAAACATTGAAATCTAGCCACAACCCACGCCAAACAATTCTGAACATTTTGGAATCTAGTGATACAGGTGTATTGTAAAATTTCTAATACTATTTAGTCCTGTCTACTATATAATTCCAATAGCTTTTGCAACAGAAAGAGATAAATATAGACGAATACGTTGTAAGTCACGAATGTGATAATACCAAATCTTAGAAATGTTTTATGGTTTTATTAACTTAAATTTGTCATCACGAATTACTCATCAACTCCGTGTTGAAAGAGTAGACGTAACACACCGTCTAAGTAGGAAAGTGAACTGACTGATTTCAATGGACAATGTAATTAAGGCAATCCCTAAGCTGATTCAAGAAACATATAGCAACAACAATATATATATATATATATATATATATATATATATATATATATATATATATATATATATATATATATATATATATATATATATATATATATATATATAATTATAATTCATTGAATCAGCTTAGGAATTGCCTTAATGACATTTTCCATTGAAAGCAGTATTTATACTCCCTATTTCATGTTGTGTTCATGAAGAATCTGTTCAATAATTTCGGTTATTAATAATCATAATTTTAGCCATCATCTATATGCAGATGAAACACCAATATATATATATATATATATATATATATATATATATATATATATATATATATATATATATATATATATATATATATATATATATATATATGTGTGTGTGTGTGTGTGTGTACATGTATGTATGTATATTGGTGTATCATCTGCATATAGATGATGACTCAAATGCAAATGATGACTATTATTAACCGAACTTAGTGGAACAGATTCTTCATGAACACGACATGAAACAGGGAGTGTTAATAAAAGACAATCCCCAATCTTGAATTTCTTCTGGTGTCTATGACTTAGGTATGACGTAAACCTTCTCAACGGTGAACGATTGGAAGCATTTCCTAAATGAAACGACGCAAAGAACTCACCAAGGCAACAAACAACAGACATAAAGCGAAAAGCGAAAAGCACAGTTCCATAACAACACGCGTCGCACAGACAAGTCAACCACCGGAAACACAGCAACACACACGAACTACTGTACTTGAAATACAACCATCGAGAAAAGAAAAGAGTCTGCATTGCCTGTCACTTCAGGACCAGGTTGTCGTTTACGTCAGCATATGCGGCATCACTTTGGGACAAGGCAATGCATCACATAATAACTACTGGTCACACAACATTGGTAAATAAGTAATAATCATAACCCTCAAAGGAAACTATGTAGATATTTCACGAATGAAATAGGATTGCCACAACGCAAGAAGCAACAGTTGCATTCATCTGAAGTTAATCCATTGGAACTACTGTAAGAATGCGTGTTTCTTGGTACGTCTGCGTCATATTGTCTGCCAGAAATATGCGAAGAACGTGGCCATACAAATCACTTGTATAGGTAGGCTGGGCCAACTGTAGGGAGTCGTCTTTCTTGGTGCAGCTACATCATGTCGTCTGTAAGAAATATGCTTCAGAGAAAGTGTCAGTTGTCGGCACGGGTGTGCGTGCAACACGAATTTATTCAGGAATATTTAACGGATATATAACGCCAAGGAGGCATATCACAAACTGTCTATATAATATTTTTAAACTGTTTCACTAAAACAAACTTACTATAATGGGTAACATATAAAAGGAGAACGCATTTCCTATGAGTAGTTATGACAACAACGAAGTATACGTTTTTCCTTAAGAATGCTAATTAAAATTTAGCAATATACGTCCAGTTTTTAATAAGCCACGTGATACCCCACGAAATTGGTTTCGTTAATCCAATGGCAGATTTTAAAGTGGTATGTGCAACGAAGCAGACGTGAAACCGGAACCAAGAAACGCCTAGACTCAACAATTTACACAAACGTACTGTTCCCTTGGCCTCTAGAAACGAATATGTATTCCTTTAGCCATACATATTTTTTAACATTATTAATGTGTTGTTGTCTAGCAAAACAGAGACGGCTATGTTTCGAGAAATACTCGTCAATTTGAATTAATCGACCCCCACAATTTCGTCACAAATAAGGTCACCAAACGTGCAGATATTATTTCTTTAAAAGAAACTACATGAATTCATTCCTAGAAATATGGCCACATTCATGTCAAGTACAAAGATTGGTTTTAGTAATCAAGTTCCACTGTGTGAATTGTTATGTTAATTTAAATATCGCCTAGATGAATAATATTGAAATCAAATGTTAAGTACTTCATCGTCTATCTTAAAACACGACATCTTAGAACAGTAAAAGAATCGGCTCATCTATTGGCTACGTCAATGATATAAAGTAAAAATATAATAATAAAGCGATGGCGCTAACAGAGAAACAACAGGAGAAGGTCAAGAAACATGGCAAGAATAATCGTGGGAGTTAAGAGAGCTGATAAGAGAAAATGGAGGAAATGGGAGTGGATGTTGGAATGACGGAAACTGCTAAGAAGAGATTGTTGAGGAATATATGGGCTGGTCATGAGGAAAGAATGGGAAACAAAAAACTGGCAAAGAGAACAGATGCTCAGAAAGTGGAGGGGCAATCCTTACTAATTATGCCATTTAGTTTGTACGAATAAAATTAATAACGTCTTGTTACTGTACTGTTGTGGCGAACCAGATATTCCGGTAATGATTATGCTTGGTTGCCACAGCTTGGCTTAGTTATGGACGTGATGTAATATGGTATGTTGTACTGCCGAAATGTCGATAAAAACCGTTATGATAGAACATATGTCTAATGTGTATTTTTTTACATTTCTTCTGGACGGTAAATCAGATGCACACTCCTTCCTCAGCCTCATCACTTGTGATGCCTTGGACAAGTTGTATTCCAAATACACAGAGCTGAATGATAGTATATCATAGGCCTCTGAGCTTGTGCGAAGTTAGAACCTATACACCAACATAGAGCATGGTACATTGGTTGTAATTTTATTTACTTTTGACTGGTGTCATTTAGTAGTTACCTGCAGGTGTTTTATATCGACCAGGTCATTTGTGAGTTTGGCGAATACAAATTCGATCTGAAGTAGAGGGCACGCCTAGGCAGAGTGTTGATGTCGCTCTTACAAGTATCAACATTTCAGCTAAACCCAGCGTAGGTCTTTCTGGGTCCTTACTTTCTTAGTAGAGTGTCGACACTAAATGTTGATACTTTTATATTATTTACCAAGCAGTCATCGAAACTAGCCCAGCCCATTCACCGTAAGTCAAATGACAGTAATTGCAGAGCCATCGACATTTGTCAAAACGTTCATACTAATTAATTAATTTTGATGTTAACAAATTTAGGAACAATCTTATGGTGCGGATCATCTGTTGACTAAGTTTGAATAGGTAAGCTTTCTAATATATTTGTCACTAGGCGGTGTCACATTTTTATGTCGAAATATATGTGAAGATTTGGCAGGAATCCCGTACAAGCTACGCTCAGAACACATGAAAATAAACATGAACTGTTCAGTTTATATGCAGAACTTAAGTATGCAATCGAGTATGCAAAATACATTTATAATTCGTTGGCATTGGAATATACACCATAACGAGCGTTCTTCTTAAATTGAATGCCATATCCCTAACAATTATTTCAATCGCATGCATTTAAAATGGAGGCATTAATATGATCATTTGAATATGTGCATTGATTTAATTGTAAAGTATTTACATTTACATACAA
>OZ024860.1:41687352-41704852 GCA_964017155.1 Oasisia sp. SBJ-2009
TGCATACACAGAAAGGTATTTTACAATGATTCCTGTACGAGAGACTTGACTCGATTGTGTTTTGTCTTAATATTCCGCTACGCACCGAAGTCTACCCTACGTGCTCTCTATACCGTATTTCACGGAAATTAATTCCAAAGCGTGTACAATTCCAACGGTACTACATCAAGTAGTCTACATGCCACAGCAATTATTGGCGAAAATTGCATACAAAGCAATGCCTTGTCTGGTGCAAGATGTAATCAATTGTTAAGACGAAAACATTTTTGTTAACATAGTACTAATAATTAGACACCGTCTAGGTATGTTCACCAGGGTAGTGGTGATTAAATATCTACGCTCTGTTTGTGACTAACATTTGGCAATAGTCCAAACCGGACCTAGATTTAATCACCACATACCAGGGAACATCCTATGCGGTGTATAGTAATTAGCATGAAATTAACTAGCACTGTATTCCTCTTGCGTACTAATTGATTACATCCTGCACCGGATAATCCATTGCCCAGTGACTTCTTCTTCCAAGAAATGACCTCGGTCAACTTGCTGACCATTATTGTCATTGGTGTTTAGATATGTCCTTCTCTAGAATTAGTGGGTCCACTACAGGTTACACATTTAACACCTGTATTGGATATTTGACTTCCCCGGGCATAGACACCAGATAGAATGTACCACCGGCTTTTAGTGTCACTTCCGAAAGAAACAGGCAAATGCCTTTCATTTGAGAAAACAAAGATCAACATAATTGATTGAAAAAGTGAGTTTAATTTAATTTAACTGAAACATTTCCAATTAACTGACCTATCAAGTCAATTGCCCAAGGCTTTAAAGTGAGTTCGGTTTATTTAAAATCCTCTGTGAAATACTTTCTTACCATGTTTAGTCTGCGTAATTCGCACACTAACGTATGTTTTTGTCTCTTGGTCTCCCGTCTGTTTTGAGAATGAATAATAGTTCTATGACTACTTTCGCACCATTCAAAATATATACAGCATAGTTTACCTATGAAAATGATGTACACATGTATATGGTATGTCTGTTGCCCCCCCCCCACACACACACTCGTTGCTCTGTCTCTCGTGCGCCAATTGTTAATAGTTACATCTACGATCTCTCGGAAGATTTATTGAGTGTAAAACCAAAATCGACAAATGCTTCAGAATGTCGGGATACACTAACATAAAACCTTAGATACTCGACAAACTAAAATCGTTTTTAAACAGTTTACCCGACCAGACATTGCCAAACATAGTGGCGCCACATGGTGGAGGGTGATCTTACTAGCTGCAAACACAGGAAGGAGTTTTACAATGATTCCTGTGTGATAGACTTGACTCGATTGTGTTCTGTCTTAATATTCCGCTACGCACCGAAGTCCACCCTACGTGCTCCCAATAACGTATTTCATGGAAATCAATTCCAAAGCGTGTACAAATGGTACTGAATGGCGTAACTCTACGTGCCACAGCAATTACTGGCGAAAATTGCAAACAAAGCAATGCTTTGTCTGGTGCAAGATCTAATCAATTATTGCGAGGTAAACATGTTTGTTAGCATACTACTAATAATTAGACACCGTTTAAATATGTTCACGTGGGTAGTGGTGATTAAATATCTATGCCCGGTATGTAACCAACAGATGGCACTAGTCCAAACCGGACCTAGATGTAATCACCACATACCAGGTGAACATCCTAAGCGGTGTCTAGTGATTAGCATGAAATTAACTAGCATTGTATTCCTCTTGCTTACTAATTGATTACATCCTGCACCGGATAAACCGTTGCCCAGTGACTTCTTCTTCCAAGAAATGACCACCGGTCAACTTGCTGACAATTATTGTCATTGGTGTTTAGATATGTCCTCTGGAATGAATATGTCCTCTAGTGGGTCCACTACAGGTTACACATTTACCCCCTGTATTAGATCGTCTACTTCCCCGGGCATAGACACCAGATAGAAGGTACCACCGGCTTTTAGTGTCTCTTCCGAAAGACACAGGCAAATGTCATTCTGTTGAGAAGAAGGTCAATCTATTTGATTGACAAAGTGAGTTTAATTTAATTTAACTGAGACATTTCTAATTAATTGACTTATCAAGTCAATTGCCCAAAGCCTCAAAGTCAGTTCCGTTAAAATCCTCTGTGAAATACTTTCTTACACCGTCTAGGTATGTTCACCAGGGTAGTGGTGTTAAATATCTATGCCCGGTATGTAACCAACAGTTGGCAATAGTTCAAACCGGACATAGATGTAATCACCACATCCCAGGTGAACATCCTAAGCGGTGTCTAGTGATTAGCATGAAGCTAACTAGCATTGTATTCCTCTTGCTTACTAATTGATTACATCCTGCACCGGATAATCCATTGCCCAGTGACTTCTTCTTCCAAGAAATGACCTCGGTCAACTTGCTGACCATTATTGTCATTGGTTCTTAGGTCCTTCTCTAGAATTAGTGAGTTCAGTATAGGTTACACATTTACCCCCTGTGTGAGATGTTTTACTTCTCCTAGCATAGACACCAGATAGAATGTACCACCGGCTTTTAGTGTCTCTTCCGAAAGACACAGGCAAATGTCATTCAGTTGAGAAGAAGGTCAATCTAATTGATTGACAAAGTGAGTTTAATTTAATTTAACTGAGACATTTATAATTAATTGACTTATCAAGTCAATTGCCCAAAGCCTCAAAGTCAGTTCCGTTAAAATCCTCTGTGAAATACTTTCTTACCATGTTTAGTCTACGTAACTCGCACACTAACGTTTGTCTATGTCTCTTGGTCTTCCGTCTGTCTTTAGAAGGAATGAAGATTTAATAAGTGTAAAACCAAAATCGACAAATGCTTCGGAATGTCGGGATACACGTACATAAAACCTTAGATGCTCGACAAACCCAAATCGTCACTTCGTGCTTTTAAATAAACAACTTACACGACCAGACATTGCCAAACATAGTGGCGCTACATGGTGGAGGGTGATCTTACTAGCTGCATACACAGGAAGGAGTTTTACAATGATTCCTGTGTGATAGACTTGACTCGATTGTAGTCTGTCTTAATATTCCGCTACGCACCGAAGTCTACCATGCGTGCTCTCTATACCGTATTTCATGGAAATTTATTCCAAAGCGTGTACAGTTCTAACGGTACTAAATCATGTTGGTTTACATGCCACAGCAATTATTGGCGAAAATTGCCAACAAAGTAATGCTTTGTCTGGTGCAAGATCTAATCAATTATTAGAGGTAAACATTTTAGTTAGCATACTACTGATAAATAGACACCGTCTAGGTATGTTCACCAGGGTAGTGGTGATTAAATATCTACGCTCTGTGTGTGACTAACATTTGGCAATAGTCAAAACCGGACCTAGATTTAATCACCACATACCAGGGAACATCCTAAGCGGTGTCTAGAGATTAGCATGAAGCTAACTAGCATTGTATACCTCTTGCTTACTAATTGATTACATCCTGCACCGGATAATCCATTGCCCAGTGACTTCTTCTTCCAAGAAATGACCTCGGTCAACTTGCTGACCATTATTGTCATTGGTGTTTAGATATGTCCTTCTCTAGAATTAGTGGGTCCACAACAGGTTACACATTTAACACCTGTATTTGATATTTTACTTCCCCGGGCATAGACACCAGATGGAATGTACCACTGGCTTTTAGTGTCTCTTCCGAAAGAAACAGGCAAATGTCTTTCATTTGAGAAAACAAAGATCAACATAATTGATTGAAAAGGTGAGTTTAATTTAATTTAACTGAGACATTTCCAATTAACTGACTTATCAAGTCAATTGCCCAAGGCTTTAAAGTGAGTTCGGTTTATTTAAAATCCTCTGTGAAATACTTTCTTACCATGTTTAGTCTGCGTAATTCGCATACTAACGTATGTTTTTGTCTCTTGGTCTCCCGTCTGTTTTGAGAATGAATAATAGTTCTATGACTACTTTCGCACCATTCAAAATATACAGCATAGCTTACCTATGAAAATGATGTACACATGTATATGGTATGTCTGTTGCCCCCCCTCGTTGCTCTGTCTCTCGTGCGCCAATTGTTTATAGTTACATCTACGATCTCTCGGAAGATGTATTGAGTGTAAAACCAAAATCGACAAATGCTTCAGAATTCGGGATACACTAACATAAAACCTTAGATACTCGACAAACCAAAATCGTTTTTAAACAGTTTACACGACCAGACATTGCCAAACATAGTGGCGCCACATGGTGGAAGGTGATCTTACTAGCTGCATACACACGAAGGAGTTTTACAATGATTCCTGTGTGATAGACTTGACTCGATTGTGTTTTGTCTTAATATTCCGCTACGCACCGAAGTCCACCCTACGTGCTCCCAATACCGTAATTCGTGGAAATCAGTTCCAAAGCGTGTACAAATGGTACTGAATGGCGTAGCTCTACATGCCACAGCAATTACTGGCGAAAATTGCAAGCAAAGCAATGCTTTGTCTGGTGCAAGATCTAATCAATTATTGCGAGGTAAAAATTTTTGTTAGCATACTACTAATAATTATACACCGTTTAAGTATGTTCACGTGGGTAGTGGTGATTAAATATATATGCCCGGTATGTAACCAACAGATGGCACTAGTCCAAACCGGACCTAGATGTAATCACCACATACCAGGTGAACATCCTAAGCGGTGTCTAGTGATTAGCATGAAATTAACTAGCATTGTATTCCTCTTGCTTACTAATTGATTACATCCTGCACCGGATAAACCGTTGCCCAGTGACTTCTTCTTCCAAGAAATGACCACCGGTCAACTTGCTGACCATTATTGTCATTGGTGTTTAGATATGTCCTCTGGAATGAATATGTCCTCTAGTGGGTCCACTACAGGTTACACATTTACCCCCTGTATTAGATCGTCTACTTCCCCGGGCATAGACACCAGATAGAAGGTACCACCGGCTTTTAGTGTCTCTTCCGAAAGACACAGGCAAATGTCATTCTGTTGAGAAGAAGGTCAATCTATTTGATTGACAAAGTGAGTTTAATTTAATTTAACTGAGACATTTCTAATTAATTGACTTATCAAGTCAATTGCCCAAAGCCTCAAAGTCAGTTCCGTTAAAATCCTCTGTGAAATACTTTCTTACACCGTCTAGGTATGTTCACCAGGGTAGTGGTGTTAAATATCTATGCCCGGTATGTAACCAACAGTTGGCAATAGTTCAAACCGGACATAGATGTAATCACCACATCCCAGGTGAACATCCTAAGCGGTGTCTAGTGATTAGCATGAAGCTAACTAGCATTGTATTCCTCTTGCTTACTAATTGATTACATCCTGCACCGGATAATCCATTGCCCAGTGACTTCTTCTTCCAAGAAATGACCTCGGTCAACTTGCTGACCATTATTGTCATTGGTTCTTAGGTCCTTCTCTAGAATTAGTGAGTTCAGTATAGGTTACACATTTACCCCCTGTGTGAGATGTTTTACTTCTCCTAGCATAGACACCAGATAGAATGTACCACCGGCTTTTAGTGTCTCTTCCGAAAGACACAGGCAAATGTCATTCAGTTGAGAAGAAGGTCAATCTAATTGATTGACAAAGTGAGTTTAATTTAATTTAACTGAGACATTTATAATTAATTGACTTATCAAGTCAATTGCCCAAAGCCTCAAAGTCAGTTCCGTTAAAATCCTCTGTGAAATACTTTCTTACCATGTTTAGTCTACGTAGCTCGCACACTAACGTTTGTCTATGTCTCTTGGTCTTCCGTCTGTCTTTAGAAGGAATGAAGATTTAATAAGTGTAAAACCAAAATCGACAAATGCTTCGGAATGTCGGGATACACGTACATAAAACCTTAGATGCTCGACAAACCCAAATCGTCACTTCGTGCTTTTAAATAAACAACTTACACGACCAGACATTGCCAAACATAGTGGCGCTACATGGTGGAGGGTGATCTTACTAGCTGCATACACAGGAAGGAGTTTTACAATGATTCCTGTGTGATAGACTTGACTCGATTGTATTTTGTCTTAATATTCCGCTACGCACCGAAATCTACCATGCGTGCTCTCTATACCGTATTTCATGGAAATTTATTCCAAAGCGTGTACAGTTCTAACGGTACTAAATCATGTTGGTTTACATGCCACAGCAATTATTGGCGAAAATTGCCAACAAAGTAATGCTTTGTCTGGTGCAAGATCTAATCAATTATTAGAGGTAAACATTTTAGTTAGCATACTACTGATAAATAGACACCGTCTAGGTATGTTCACCAGGGTAGTGGTGATTAAATATCTACGCTCTGTGTGTGACTAACATTTGGCAATAGTCAAAACCGGACCTAGATTTAATCACCACATACCAGGGAACATCCTAAGCGGTGTCTAGAGATTAGCATGAAGCTAACTAGCATTGTATACCTCTTGCTTACTAATTGATTACATCCTGCACCGGATAATCCATTGCCCAGTGACTTCTTCTTCCAAGAAATGACCTCGGTCAACTTGCTGACCATTATTGTCATTGGTGTTTAGATATGTCCTTCTCTAGAATTAGTGGGTCCACAACAGGTTACACATTTAACACCTGTATTGGATATTTTACTTCCCCGGGCATAGACACCAGATAGAATGTACCACTGGCTTTTAGTGTCTCTTCCGAAAGAAACAGGCAAATGTCTTTCATTTGAGAAAACAAAGATCAACATAATTGATTGAAAAGGTGAGTTTAATTTAATTTAACTGAGACATTTCCAATTAACTGACTTATCAAGTCAATTGCCCAAGGCTTTAAAGTGAGTTCGGTTTATTTAAAATCCTCTGTGAAATACTTTCTTACCATGTTTAGTCTGCGTAATTCGCATACTAACGTATGTTTTTGTCTCTTGGTCTCCCGTCTGTTTTGAGAATGAATAATAGTTCTATGACTACTTTCGCACCATTCAAAATATACAGCATAGCTTACCTATGAAAATGATGTACACATGTATATGGTATGTCTGTTGCCCCCCCCCCCCTCGTTGCTCTGTCTCTCGTGCGCCAATTGTTTATAGTTACATCTACGATCTCTCGGAAGATGTATTGAGTGTAAAACCAAAATCGACAAATGCTTCAGAATTCGGGATACACTAACATAAAACCTTAGATACTCGACAAACCAAAATCGTTTTTAAACAGTTTACACGACCAGACATTGCCAAACATAGTGGCGCCACATGGTGGAGGGTGATCTTACTAGCTGCATACACACGAAGGAGTTTTACAATGATTCCTGTGTGATAGACTTGACTCGATTGTGTTTTGTCTTAATATTCCGCTACGCACCGAAGTCCACCCTACGTGCTCCCAATACCGTAATTCGTGGAAATCAATTCCAAAGCGTGTACAAATGGTACTGAATGGCGTAGCTCTACATGCCACAGCAATTACTGGCGAAAATTGCAAGCAAAGCAATGCTTTGTCTGGTGCAAGATCTAATCAATTATTGCGAGGTAAACATTTTTGTTAGCATACTACTAATAATTATACACCGTTTAAGTATGTTCACGTGGGTAGTGGTGATTAAATATCTATGCCCGGTATGTAACCAACAGATGGCACTAGTCCAAACCGGACCTAGATGTAATCACCACATACCAGGTGAACATCCTAAGCGGTGTCTAGTGATTAGCATGAAATTAACTAGCATTGTATTCCTCTTGCTTACTAATTGATTACATCCTGCACCGGATAAACCGTTGCCCAGTGACTTCTTCTTCCAAGAAATGACCACCGGTCAACTTGCTGACCATTATTGTCATTGGTGTTTAGATATGTCCTCTGGAATGGATATGTCCTCTAGTGGGTCCACTACAGGTTACACATTTACCCCCTGTATTAGATCGTCTACTTCCCCGGGCATAGACACCAGATAGAAGGTACCACCGGCTTTTAGTGTCTCTTCCGAAAGACACAGGCAAATGTCATTCTGTTGAGAAGAAGGTCAATCTATTTGATTGACAAAGTGAGTTTAATTTAATTTAACTGAGACATTTCTAATTAATTGACTTATCAAGTCAATTGCCCAAAGCCTCAAAGTCAGTTCCGTTAAAATCCTCTGTGAAATACTTTCTTACACCGTCTAGGTATGTTCACCAGGGTAGTGGTGTTAAATATCTATGCCCGGTATGTAACCAACAGTTGGCAATAGTTCAAACCGGACATAGATGTAATCACCACATCCCAGGTGAACATCCTAAGCGGTGTCTAGTGATTAGCATGAAGCTAACTAGCATTGTATTCCTCTTGCTTACTAATTGATTACATCCTGCACCGGATAATCCATTGCCCAGTGACTTCTTCTTCCAAGAAATGACCTCGGTCAACTTGCTGACCATTATTGTCATTGGTTCTTAGGTCCTTCTCTAGAATTAGTGAGTTCAGTATAGGTTACACATTTACCCCCTGTGTGAGATGTTTTACTTCTCCTAGCATAGACACCAGATAGAATGTACCACCGGCTTTTAGTGTCTCTTCCGAAAGACACAGGCAAATGTCATTCAGTTGAGAAGAAGGTCAATCTAATTGATTGACAAAGTGAGTTTAATTTAATTTAACTGAGACATTTATAATTAATTGACTTATCAAGTCAATTGCCCAAAGCCTCAAAGTCAGTTCCGTTAAAATCCTCTGTGAAATACTTTCTTACCATGTTTAGTCTACGTAACTCGCACACTAACGTTTGTCTATGTCTCTTGGTCTTCCGTCTGTCTTTAGAAGGAATGAAGATTTAATAAGTGTAAAACCAAAATCGACAAATGCTTCGGAATGTCGGGATACACGTACATAAAACCTTAGATGCTCGACAAACCCAAATCGTCACTTCGTGCTTTTAAATAAACAACTTACACGACCAGACATTGCCAAACATAGTGGCGCTACATGGTGGAGGGTGATCTTACTAGCTGCATACACAGGAAGGAGTTTTACAATGATTCCTGTGTGCTAGACTTGACTCGATTGTATTTTGTCTTAATATTCCGCTACGCACCGAAATCTACCATGCGTGCTCTCTATACCGTATTTCATGGAAATTTATTCCAAAGCGTGTACAGTTCTAACGGTACTAAATCATGTTGGTTTACATGCCACAGCAATTATTGGCGAAAATTGCCAACAAAGTAATGCTTTGTCTGGTGCAAGATCTAATCAATTATTAGAGGTAAACATTTTAGTTAGCATACTACTGATAAATAGACACCGTCTAGGTATGTTCACCAGGGTAGTGGTGATTAAATATCTACGCTCTGTGTGTGACTAACATTTGGCAATAGTCAAAACCGGACCTAGATTTAATCACCACATACCAGGGAACATCCTAAGCGGTGTCTAGAGATTAGCATGAAGCTAACTAGCATTGTATACCTCTTGCTTACTAATTGATTACATCCTGCACCGGATAATCCATTGCCCAGTGACTTCTTCTTCCAAGAAATGACCTCGGTCAACTTGCTGACCATTATTGTCATTGGTGTTTAGATATGTCCTTCTCTAGAATTAGTGGGTCCACAACAGGTTACACATTTAACACCTGTATTGGATATTTTACTTCCCCGGGCATAGACACCAGATAGAATGTACCACTGGCTTTTAGTGTCTCTTCCGAAAGAAACAGGCAAATGTCTTTCATTTGAGAAAACAAAGATCAACATAATTGATTGAAAAGGTGAGTTTAATTTAATTTAACTGAGACATTTCCAATTAACTGACTTATCAAGTCAATTGCCCAAGGCTTTAAAGTGAGTTCGGTTTATTTAAAATCCTCTGTGAAATACTTTCTTACCATGTTTAGTCTGCGTAATTCGCATACTAACGTATGTTTTTGTCTCTTGGTCTCCCGTCTGTTTTGAGAATGAATAATAGTTCTATGACTACTTTCGCACCATTCAAAATATACAGCATAGCTTACCTATGAAAATGATGTACACATGTATATGGTATGTCTGTTGCCCCCCCCTCGTTGCTCTGTCTCTCGTGCGCCAATTGTTTATAGTTACATCTACGATCTCTCGGAAGATGTATTGAGTGTAAAACCAAAATCGACAAATGCTTCAGAATTCGGGATACACTAACATAAAACCTTAGATACTCGACAAACCAAAATCGTTTTTAAACAGTTTACACGACCAGACATTGCCAAACATAGTGGCGCCACATGGTGGAGGGTGATCTTACTAGCTGCATACACACGAAGGAGTTTTACAATGATTCCTGTGTGATAGACTTGACTCGATTGTGTTTTGTCTTAATATTCCGCTACGCACCGAAGTCCACCCTACGTGCTCCCAATACCGTAATTCGTGGAAATCAGTTCCAAAGCGTGTACAAATGGTACTGAATGGCGTAGCTCTACATGCCACAGCAATTACTGGCGAAAATTGCAAGCAAAGCAATGCTTTGTCTGGTGCAAGATCTAATCAATTATTGCGAGGTAAACATTTTTGTTAGCATACTACTAATAATTATACACCGTTTAAGTATGTTCACGTGGGTAGTGGTGATTAAATATCTATGCCCGGTATGTAACCAACAGATGGCACTAGTCCAAACCGGACCTAGATGTAATCACCACATACCAGGTGAACATCCTAAGCGGTGTCTAGTGATTAGCATGAAGCTAACTAGCATTGTATTCCTCTTGCTTACTAATTGATTACATCCTGCACCGGATAAACCGTTGCCCAGTGACTTCTTCTTCCATGAAATGACTTCGGTCAACTTGTTGACCATTATTGTCATTGGTGTTTAGATATGTCCTCTGGAATGAATATGTCCTCTAGTGGGTCCACTACAGGTTACACATTTACCCCCTGTATTAGATCGTCTACTTCCCCGGGCATAGACACCAGATAGAAGGTACCACCGGCTTTTAGTGTCTCTTCCGAAAGACACAGGCAAATGTCATTCAGTTGAGAAGAAGGTCAATCTAATTGATTGACAAAGTGAGTTTAATTTAATTTAACTGAGACATTTATAATTAATTGACTTATCAAGTCAATTGCCCAAAGCCTCAAAGTCAGTTCCGTTAAAATCCGCTGTGAAATACTTTCTTACCATGTTTAGTCTACGTAATTCGCACACTAACGTTTGTATATATCTACGATCTCTCGGAAGATTTAATAAATGTAAAACCAAAATCGACAAATGCTGCGGAATGTCGGGATACACTATAGGCGAGCGGCAAAACCACCAAATAGACCGATTTAAATGCCCCTCCCCTACACACACCTAAATGTTATATCATTAGAAAGCCCTGCATCTCCCCGTTATTATTAGGCCTGTCGTAGATTTGCCAAGTGGTGCAGTTAGCGGTAATTTAAGGTTAAACAAGGTCACTGTCAAACGTTCAATTTTAGAAACTGCGCGCTTCAGAAAACGTCTTGATATTTAATTGGCTGTATAGCTACTTTATTTAATGAAAAAATGGTCAAGCCATACATTTTTAAAAAGCATATTATCTCTGCTTTAAAACAGTATAAAGAATTTTGTTGTATCATGGAAACATAAAACTGACGACACGCTCGAACAAGGTCACCCACAAAATGTCAGATATTACAAAGTTGACAATGCAGCGAACATCAAAACGTTATACTGTTTGCGCATCTACTTCAAGATTATGGAGATGTTATACACTGTGTGAAAGACCAATTTCACCCCGTCATAATGCGGTATGACATGACGCTGCGAGATGAAGCAATGTGTGTGGAGCGGCGTTCAAAAGTAGTCACCGTAAATCTATGATTGTTGGAAATTGCGCCTTCACGTAAACTAGTGTATGTCATTGTGTCATTCTGTGACTTTTTTATATAGATTTTAAATAATTGTATTTTTTTCACTTATATTGACCCAAGAGGACTGAATAATAACTGTTTCAATTTTTTCGTTCACTTTTTCGTGGGGAAATTCAAGATGGCCGCCACCGGTCACCAAAAGTCTTATAATCGCTATATCTTTGGCATTAAACGGTATAGAAACTTGAACTCGGAATCGTTTTATATGTTTTGAAGTATGTGGAATCCAATGCAACTATTACTTTTATGCAAAAAGTAAAATAAAGCTATGCCAGCCATAAATGCGTTAAAATGACCGTAATATATGTATATTATGCGCAGTTATGTAGCAAATATATGTCCAGTAACATTTGATATAGATTTTAAATGATTGTGGTTTTTTTTCACTTATATTGACGCAAAAGGACTGACAAAACTGTTTCCATTTTCTCCGTCCACTTTTTCGTGGGAAAATTCAAGATGGCCGCCAACGGTAACCAAAATTCTTAAAGCGCTATATCTTTGGCAATAAACGGTATAGAAACTTGAACTCGGAATCGTATTATATGTTTTGAAGTATGATGAATCCAATGCAACCATTATTTTGATGAAAATAAAATGAAGTTGTACCAGCAATAATATAGGTGTTAAAATAGCCATTAAACGTTAGATCCAAACTTCGTCTGCAAGATGACTCTCCTCTTCACTCTGGCCCTCTTTGTCCCGAATGTTGATCACATCGTCGGACACTTTCAGGAACATCTTGAAGTATGTAGGTTACAGCTTTCCCTGTGTTCCGTGTCCATTGATGTCTGCTCCAATAAGTGTATGAAACCCTGGTAGAGCTGCTTGTCTGGTTAGGACCCAGGGCTGTCGGTACGCATTTCTGCAACGTAGGTCCTGCCATGCACTCACTAACAGGATATGACTCAGATTTCTCCTTGTTTGAAAATGGGAAGAATACAGTTTTCAACTTCGTGATGCAAAAGGGGTAGGTAGACCATTTCATGGCTCAGAGAAGAATGCTCACTCCAACCTCAACCGTTTATGATTAAAGCTAGTCAACAAGAAAAACACGCCGTTGGCGAAACTTCCCCCATGTAAAGCAAGTTTTGAGGAACTTGCAAGGCGGGCTCAGTGGCAAACGAAAGTGTGGATGTCGTCACATGTGACCAAGCCAAACATTTGGTCCCCACTGGAGCATGGGTGGGAAAGAAAAAGTGGAAAACTGTTTCCTGTCCAATGGCGTCAGAGCTCCTGGAAGGTCTCATCTGCTCATGCATAAGTATAATTCACTCTGTGCAACACAAACTGTGCATGCAGTCAGAACAGTTTGTGTTGCACAGAGCTGTGCACATGTCATGGCAATGAAATCTTTTAAAATCCACATTCAGTTAGCGACCTAGACATTCTACGTGATGATGACGAGGATGACAGTGCATTATTGGTGGGTAGAATGTTTGTAGTCGCCGCACCAAATCGACTTACAAATATACAATCATTCGTGATGAATAAATAATTTGCCAAAAAGAAAGCCAAAAAGGTCGCTTTACAGTCACATTATGATGTTGCGTTGAGTACATTGCAATTGTATAATGATTATTGTCTGGTGCAATTTTGAATATTGACCAATCGATGATGACATTGTTTGTCCACCAGTACATGTATACTTCTGTGTGTAGTTCCGCAGTTTTTCACAGAGTTGTCGTCATCATATCTATCAAACACTTCCAAAACCGTGTCAGCTTTTTGAAATCCTATCAGAAGTTGTTTGAAGTATGACAAGGCTAATGCACCAAATGAATTGAATTGGTCCCCCCCATCATTTGAATAACAGCCATGGCATCCCAAATATACACCATGGTTGAAGTGGTGCTTTGCGGAAGTTCAGACACTCTCTCGACTATAGCTTCCAGTTGATGACCCAGTTCCGCTTTGTTAGTTTTCCGCATTGTACCATCAGCATGAACAATGGCCGAGAACGGTGACCATAGAAACGTCATCTCTGCACCCTGCCAACGACAGGGTTCTGCGGAACACAACCTCCGGACTAATAGCTGCTGTCCCAACACCTCCCTTGCCACACTAGAACTTGTTATGTGTTGCCATGTCAGCAAGTGTCTTCATCCCTGACTTTTTGATGGGGCTGTAGAAGCTGCATGATTAACCTGATTCAAGTGTCCCATGCACAAATCTCTGCAACCTTTTCTCTCCAGCACATACAGTGTTCAGAACCGAATTTTGTACATCCTGTGTAGCCCAGTAGATAGGTTGATGAGTACGTCTGGGTGAGATTCAGGCTCCCTCAATGTTTGGCATGTCACAGTGCTGCGACCAGTGGAGAAGCCAGACACCTCCAGAAGTTCTCTCAATGTATGAAGTTGGCAATCCATACAAAGAGTCATACAATGCGTAATTCAAACTGCCGAGGGAGGGCAGCAGAACATGGAGGAACACGCTGGGAACTATGTACACTCAGGTCTTCATCGGCCAAAAGGCGTCGCTTTTTTGTTGATAACACTGATGGTCAGGTAGACACAACTGAGGGTAAGAATGTGTTTCTTGCGACAGCAATGACAGTGTACCAGAGACAACCTATGATAGATGATAGAACATACCTCACCAAGGCACAGCATCCGCAGAGTCACCTATCATCATTATCGATGGCATGGCTTTTGTGCATGAATTTAGTGTTCACAAAGGTCACATTGATAACTGTCAAGGCCTTTCAGCATTTTTTATTCGCGCAATTAACAGCAAACCTTTCGGCTACTGCGCGGCATATTTACTCTTTGATGACTACAGCACCAATTCGTTGAAAAATCATATGAGGCAACAAAGAACAGCTGGCATATCTTCTGACCCGGGCAATAAGGTCGACGATAACACACCCACCCAGATCTAAAGTCATTCCTGAATAGAAAGGATACAAAGGCGTGCAGATTCATTGATAACACTGTATGCAGTTGTAGCACTGGGTGATCTAGGTATCAGTGTACACATTTATTTCAGTGATACAGATGTACTTTTGTTGACGTTGCGCGGAGTTCCAGAACTCAGTGCAGAGAGCGTTGTGATGATGGTTACAGGAGCTAAGTGACGCCCTGTCAAACTCAAGCCTATCTACGATGCCATGCGTCCTAACAAGACAAGCAGCTCTACCAGGGTTTCATACACTTATTGGAGCAGACATCAATGGACACAGAACACAGGGAAAGCGAAAACATACATACTTCTAGATGTTCCTGAAAGTTACCGACGATTTGATCAGCGCCCTTGGTGGCTTTGGGATTGGAATGTATCCGTCAGATATGGTGCTATGTGGCTATAAACAGGTCCTGTTTCCTACCCTACTTCCTACCTGATGCAGGTAAGATGGCACACGTGCAAACAACTGTGCAAGTTTGACACAGCTGAATATACATGCACCAACATTCTGGACAAAGAGGGCTAGAGTGAAGAGTGAAGAGGAGAGTCATCTTGCAGACGAATTTTGGATCTAACGTTTAATGGTTATTTTAAAACCTATAATGCTGGTATAACTTCATTTTATTTTCATCAAAATAATGGTTACATTGGATTCCACATACATCAAAACATATCAAACGACTCCAAGTTCAAGTTTCTATACCGTTTAATACAAAAGATATAGGGATATATCACTTTTGGTGACCGGTGGCGGCCATCTTGAATTTTCTCAAGAAAAGTGGACGGAAAATTGGAAACAGTTTTTATCGAGTCCTTTTAAGTGAAAAAACACAATTATTTAAAATCTATATGAAAAAGTCACAGAATGACACAATGACATGCACATAGCTTGCGTGATGGCGCAATTTCCAACAATCATAGATTTACGGTGACTCCTATTGAACGCCGCTCCACACACACTGCTTCATCTCGCAGCGTCATGTCATACCGCATTATGACGGGGTGAAATTGATCTTTCACACAGTGTATGACATCTCCATAATCTTGAAGTAGATGCGCAACCAGTATAACTTTTTGATGTTCGCTGCATTGTCAACTTTGTAATATTTGACATTTTATGGGTGACCTTGTTCGAGCGTGTCGTCAGTTTTATGTTTACATGATACAGCAAAATTCTTTACACTGTTTTAAAGCAGAGATAATGTGCTTTTTAAAAATGTATGGCTTGACCATTTATTCATTAAATAAAGTAGCTATACAGCCAATTAAATATCAAGACGTGTTCTGAAGAGCGCAGTTTCTAAAATTGAACGTTTGACGGTGACATTGTTTGACCTTGAATTACCGCTAACTGCACCACTTGGCAACTCTACGACAGGTCTAATTATGACGGGGAGATGCAGGGCTTTCCAATGATATAACATTCAGGTGTGTGTAGGGGGGGGGGGCATTTAAACTCCTAAAATAACGCACTTTTTGCGGATTTGCCGCTCGCCTGTCTATACCGTATTTCATGGAAATTTATTCCAAAGCGTGTACAGTTCCAACGGTACTAAATCATGTTGGTTTACATGCCACAGCAATTATTGGCGAAAATTGCCAACAAAGTAATGCTTTGTCTGGTGCAAGATCTAATCAATTATTAGAGGTAAACATGTTAGTTAGCATACAACTAATAATTAGACACCGTCTAGGTATGTTCACCAGGGTAGTGGTGTTAAATATCTATGCCCGGTATGTAACCAACAGTTGGCAATAGTCCAAACCGGACATAGATGTAATCACCACATCCCAGGTGAACATCCTAAGCGGTGTCTAGTGATTAGCATGAAACTAACTAGCATTGTATTCCTCTTGCTTACTAATTGATTACATCCTGCACCGGATAATCCATTGCCCATTGACTTCTTCTTCCAAGAAATGACCTCGGTCAACTTGCTGACCATTATTGTCATTGGTTCTTAGGCCCTTCTCTAGAATTAGTGAGTTCAGTATAGGTTACACATTTACCCCCTGTGTGGGATGTTTTACTTCTCCTAGCATAGACACCAGATAGAAGGTACCACCGGCTTTTAGTGTATCTTCCAAAAGAAACAGGCAAATGCCTTTCAGCTGAGAAAAAGATCAATCAAATTGATTGACAAAGTGAGTTTAATGTAATTTAATTGAGACATTTCTAATTAATTGACTTATCAAGTCAATTGCCCAAAGCCTTAAAGTTAGTTCCGTTTATTTTAAATCCCCTGTGAAATACTTTCTTACCATGTTTAGTCTACGTAATTCGCACACTAACGTTTGTTTATGTCTCTTGTTCTTCTGTCTGTCTTGAGAAGGAATAATAGTTCGATAACTATTTTCACACCATTCAAAATATATGACCTCTCATCATTTAGGTCACTTTGTTGACGTGATTGCAACAGATGTTTAACTAACGTGTACAACAGATGGTGACTTTAAATAATTTACGATGCATGTGTCTGTCTTGGAGACATGCGTTGCCATCTGTTGTTCCGTTGTAAAAAAGTAACAGTACATTATTAAAAAGATCTTTTTTCACTATTTCTGCTTGGAAACGCTGATCAGTCGAATACCAGTTCGACGTGTCTATGAAGCTTTTAGCTACGCTGCAATTAATGCGGGGAAACTTATTCGCATACAAATATCCATATCTCTCTCTCTTTCTCTCTCTCTCTCTCTCTCTCTCTCTCTCTCTCTCTCTCTTTCTTTCTCTTTCTCTCTCTGTGTCTGTCTGTCTC
>OZ024860.1:41707352-41757352 GCA_964017155.1 Oasisia sp. SBJ-2009
TGTCTCTGTCTCTGTCTCTGTCTCTGTCTCTGTCTCTGTCTCTGTCTCTGTCTCTGTCTCTGTCTCTGTCTCTGTCTCTGTCTCTGTCTCTGTCTCTGTCTCTGTCTCTGTCTCTGTCTCTGTCTCTGTCTCTGTCTCTGTCTCTGTCTCTGTCTCTGTCTCTGTCTCTGTCTCTGTCTCTGTCTCTGTCTCTGTCTCTGTCTCTGTCTCTGTCTCTGTCTCTGTCTCTGTCTCTGTCTCTGTCTCTGTCTCTGTCTCTGTCTCTGTCTCTGTCTCTGTCTCTGTCTCTGTCTCTGTCTCTGTCTCTGTCTCTGTCTCTGTCTCTGTCTCTGTCTCTGTCTCTGTCTCTGTCTCTGTCTCTGTCTCTGTCTCTGTCTCTGTCTCTGTCTCTGTCTCTGTCTCTGTCTCTGTCTCTGTCTCTGTCTCTGTCTCTGTCTCTGTCTCTGTCTCTGTCTCTGTCTCTGTCTCTGTCTCTCAATCCCTCTGTCTCTCTCTCTCTCTCTCTCTCTCTCTCTCTCTTTCTCCCTCTCACCCTCTCTCTCTCTCTCTCTCTCTCTCTCTCTCTCTCTCTCTCTCGTACTCATTCATCAACGTAGAGTGGACGAATGTGATCAATATTCGGTACAGGATTTGTAACGTCCTCTTTCGATTGGATTCCAAAGCTCTAGCCACTGCGACACAGCGCTTCACGCTTCACGCTTCATTGACATCTGGCATTCCACTGTCAATCCGTGTGCCGGTGTCATGTGACATTTTGTTAATCTCATCTTCTGATGTCATTTTATTGACATTCCATTATCATCTAAGGTTTCACTGCCGTCACCTCTCGTGCCGTCGACATATGTGGCGTTTTACTGTCGCCTGTGTTACATTTTCATTCGACATTCCATTATAATCCAGGACTCCATTGTCATTCTACATTCCGTTGTCATATCGTGTTTCGTGTCATGCGATAGTCCATGTTTATATTGTTTCTGTTGATGTCTGGCGTTCCGTTATTATTTACGTTTCGTGGTTAACTGGTATTCCGTACGTGATCACATAATGTTTTCATGATATCAACGATATCATGATATCACGACTAGGTGTAGTTCCCTAGCTAACAAAATCACGTTCCCAGAACGTTACCAGAACGTTATTTGCTGCGTTGCGATAACGCTAACCGGTAACGTTAATTCTCGTTATGTTTTTTTTGGTGGGAGGGAAGTTTTTTTTTACGTTCCCTTAACATAAATATATAATCTGGTGATAACAGAATACTTAGGTAGAGGCCCCACAAACACATAACGCTCTGGTAACGTTAGCATAAGGTTATATATTTATGTTAAGGGAACGTAAAAAAAAACTTCCCTTTTTTTTTCACGGTTCCGTATTGCCTTAAGGTTTTCTGTCATCGCCTCACGTTCCGTTGTCACATCACGTTCGAGCAAATGTATAAACATCGGTAGAGTCACTCATAGCATCCCACGACTGTTATCTACAGGAGTCGACCCACGTCAGTCCAAACTCCAGTGTAGTGTAGCCCGCAGCAGGATCAAGTGACGACAACAGCCGCTGTTTCATCGTCACGTCAGGTCCGGGTTCTGTCCTGTTAAATACCGACCGACGCCGGACTCGCCAGTCTACCTAGTCAACGCCGCTCACCGCGACACCAGCCACCGTCGGCAACATGAACGGGTTCTACTGCTCCACCCTTGTGTGCGTGCTCTTGTTACCGCTGGCGTCATCTTGGTTTTTCGGCCACAGTTCAAGACAGGAAGCCGAGGGACGTAAGTATCTCACCGATCCAGTGTCGACGTGAATTTAAGGTACCCAGCAAACACGTAACGTTCCCGTAACGTTAGCAGAAGAATATAATTAGGTTATGCAGTAACATTCCCATATGTAACGTTAAGGGAACGTAAAAAAACTTTCCAAAAAACGTTAGGAGAACGTTACCGGCTAACGTTATCGTAACGTAGAAATAACGTTCTGCTAACGTTCTGATAACCTGATTTTGTTAGCTGGGTATTTTTCCTTCGTTTTCGCAGGTCTCGGTTCAAAACTATTTCGACTAAGAATCCGGACATACGCACACTATAATTAACACTACAGCTAACAACAAGACGTGAAAAGTCGTCTGTGTAAATTAAACCAATATAAATATATAAATATCTGACCGATATTAGTATGGGAGACGTTGGTTGCGTCGAGGATTAGGTTGTTTGGAATGCGTAATAAAAGTACATTGACAATTCTCACGACCAGGACCACGCGTGACTTCGTGTCTATATAACGTGAAATACCCTTGTAAGGATCCTAGCCGCATAAGGCTATTCCTACATTAACTTGCACCAGTTTTCCGAGCTAACGAACGATTAGAAATCTGCAAAATCAAAGTCGTAACTGCGCAGATGATACATGGATGGATCATTGACGCGCTGCTAATCTGAAAATCAGCGATGGTATAAATAACTTCAGAATGGAGTTGTAAAAACTGAAGAATAACATTCCATGTATATAGATTGCATGTTATCATTGTTTTTACATATTCATTTGATTTATTACTGTCGTTTTTATTGTTGATATGTACAGTTGTTGACGTTATTGCTATTTGTGTTGCTGTGAATTATAATTATTATGATTGATAATAGCAATGTCCATTCGAAACACTTAATTGTCATTCGTTTAATTGAATTGACACGAAGTGTCAAATGTTTTCTTACTGCCATAATTGTTTTATAAACATAAACAACTAAATTAAAGTAGTATCATCTTGTTACATACTCCTCTTGACAACTAAACAAAATTAAAGTAGTACCATCTTGTCACACACTCCTCTTGACAACTGAACTAAATTAAAACAGTATCATCTTGTCACACACTCCTCTTGACAACTGAACTAAATTAAACCAATATCATCTTGTCACACACTCCTCTTGACAACTGAACTATATTAAACCAGTGTCATCTTGTCACACACTCCTCTTGACAACTGAACTAAATTAAAGTAGTATCATCTTGTCACACACTCCTCTTGACAACTGAACTAAATTAAAACAGTATCATCTTGTCACACACTCCTCTTGACAACTGAACTAAATTAAAGTAGTATCATCTTGTCACACACTCCTCTTGACAACTGAACTAAATTAAAACAGTATCATCTTGTCACACACTCCTCTTGACAACTGAACTAAATTAAAGTAGTATCATCTTGTCACACACTCCTCTTGACAACTGAACTAAACTAATGTAGTATATCATCTTATTTTTTGTCACACACTCTTCTTGACGACTGAACTAAATTAAAGTAGTATCATCTTGTCACACTCTCCTCTTGATAACTGAGTAACGTGAATGCTTGCCTGCATGGTGTTGTTGGTTTTAATGAAAGCATATGTACTAAAACATGGTAGTGATTCGAAAATACTTAGTAAAAATGGCAAATGTCTTCCACATCATGATTTGGCGTGTTGACTATTTTGCTGTGTCTCTTCCATTTGGGACGAAATCAATGGGTGTCCTCAGCGACAAGCCAAACAACAAGTTCCCGTGTCCGTGACCAAAGTCAACACGCGACAGTGTAATATGTCAAGACTGGTTTGTGTCAGACAAAAACGCTGAGAACTGTGACCTGACCTAATCGCACTAGATATTCGGTCTTGAACGTTTCGGGTAGAAACACGTGTGCGTGCTTTTAGTTGGAAACATCCACCTTTTTAATTGAGACTATACAGTAGATCATATTTTGCTAATGAAACTCCGGCGTTCTTAAAGTTGAACAGTAAACACAAAGGCTGCGAATGCTATCGCACAAATAGTCTACATATGAATGAACACATCCAAACACGATCTATCCATTACGATTTAACCAGATTTAACAAGATTTCCACCTAGAGAATCAACTCTAGATGACAGGTGGACAAGGAATTAAGCCCTTTGGCTTATCGAGAATCTAACCTATCTATTTACATGTACCCCGCCCTTCTTAGATATAATATGTCGATTTTATTTTTAAACATATTAACACAATTAGCACCTACACAATCGGCTGATAATATGTTCCATTCATTTACTGTTCTTTGTGAAAATGAGAATTTTCTAATATCTAGTCTACACTGCTTCTTTGCTAATATAACTTAATTTCCTCTAGTCCTTCTCTCTTCCTTAACCGAGAAATATTAAAAAATCTATCGATATGTTCATACCCATTCAATATTGTAAACACTTCTGTTTAAAGTTTAAAGTGTTTAAAATATTGAATGGGTATGAAAATATTGACAGAAATATGTTTAGCCTGTCTTGTACAACCTGTTTCTGTACTGTTGTTCTGTCTTCAGCTATAGACGAAGCGTGCATGGCTAAGGCGCGGAGGGGCGACTGTATGTTCTACGTGTGCTTCGACCAACGACATCCCTGCATGAGTAACGATTACGTACTCACCTACGGATGGCGATTCTGCAAACGTTACGACAATAACTACAACAGGTTTACCACAGAGGTATGTCAAACTGATGTGTGATGCATTTAGTGGGGGAGAGATCTGCTTCGAAGTGCTGTTTTTCTTGTTCTCTATCTGCTGTCTGTCTGTCTGTCTGTCTGTCTATCTGTCTGTCTGTCTATCTGTCTGTCTGTATGTCTGTCTGTCTGTCTGTCTGTATGTCTGTCTGTCTGTCTGTCTGTCTGTCTGTCTGTGTGTGTGTGTGTGTGTGTGTGTGTGTGTGTGTGTGTGTGTGTGTGTGTGTGTGTGTGGTGTTGTGTTGTGTTGTGTTTGTGTTTGTGTTTGTGTGTGGTGTGGTGTGGTGTGGTGTGGTGTGGTGTGGTGTGGTGTGGTGTGGTGTGGTGTGGTGTGGTGTGGTGTGGTGTGGTGTGGTGTGGTGTGGTGTGGTGTGGTGTGGTGTGGTGTGGTGTGGTGTGGTGTGGTGTGGTGTGGTGTGGTGTGGTGTGGTGTGGTGTGGTGTGGTGTGGTGTGGTGTGGTGTGGTGTGGTGTGGTGTGGTGTGGTGTGGTGTGGTGTGGTGTGGTGTGGTGTGGTGTGGTGTGGTGTGGTGTGGTGTGGTGTGGTGTGGTGTGGTGTGGTGTGGTGTGGTGTGGTGTGGTGTGGTGTGGTGTGGTGTGGTGTGGTGTGGTGTGGTGTGGTGTGGTGTGGTGTGGTGTGGTGTGGTGTGGTGTGGTGTGGTGTGGTGTGGTGTGGTGTGGTGTGGTGTGGTGTGGTGTGGTGTGGTGTGGTGTGGTGTGGTGTGGTGTGGTGTGGTGTGGTGTGGTGTGGTGTGGTGTGGTGTGGTGTGGTGTGGTGTGGTGTGGTGTGGTGTGGTGTGGTGTGGTGTGGTGTGGTGTGGTGTGGTGTGGTGTGGTGTGGTGTGGTGTGGTGTGGTGTGGTGTGGTGTGGTGTGGTGTGGTGTGGTGTGGTGTGGTGTGGTGTGGTGTGGTGTGGTGTGGTGTGGTGTGGTGTGGTGTGGTGTGGTGTGGTGTGGTGTGGTGTGGTGTGGTGTGGTGTGGTGTGGTGTGGTGTGGTGTGGTGTGGTGTGGTGTGGTGTGGTGTGGTGTGGTGTGGTGTGGTGTGGTGTGGTGTGGTGTGGTGTGGTGTGGTGTGGTGTGGTGTGGTGTGGTGTGGTGTGGTGTGGTGTGGTGTGGTGTGGTGTGGTGTGGTGTGGTGTGGTGTGGTGTGGTGTGGTCTCACAAAGAACATATTGTCGACACGGTCCGTATTGTTTGCCTCAGGCCAAGACATGGATCAACGCGACACGTAAGTGCGCCATGAATAAGCTTCTCGAGTTCTATCGCGACGACCACATCAACTGCGCAGACGTGGAAGGCGAGAGTAAGCGAGCTGTGGCAGCTTGCGAGACCGACCACGGCATATGTGATGGTTCGCTACTGTTGGACAACAAGGATGCATTCGGCGACGTATACAGGCTCAGGTAAACATAATTATATAGACTGACCCAGCTAACAAAATAGGTTATCAGAAAGTTAGCAGAATGTTATTTCTACGTTACGATAACGTTAGCCGGTAACGTTCTTCTAACGTTTTTTCTTGGAAAGTTTTTTTTCGTTCCATTAACGTTATATATTGGAATGTTACTGCATAATCTAATTATAACCTTCTGCTATCGTTCCGGGAATGCCACGTTGTGTCTTACAAAACGTCTTACTTGAACAAAGGCTGTCATGCGAGCGATAAATGTCTAGGCTGGGTAACATGTTGACGTATGTATGTCGTATTGTAGACGTTTAAAAATAAACACAATGTATAGTGTACTACGAAAGCATGTTTACTCTTTTGCCGATTGTATAATGTGAATTTGACACGGATACGTTGCTAATCAAACTGTGGTGAGGTGTTCCGCCTTACGGTAGAAGTTGCTCTTTTTCAGAAAATGTTCCTTTAATAGTGAGAAGTGACGTGATCAATAGCTGTCTTTCTGAAGTGTTACGTCTCCTGCTCACAAGGTGGCGTTTTTTTTTCAGTCGAGCTGCTACTGTTCGCTTCCTGCTCACGATGAAGAACTGCGGATCGATCGGCATGGGTCATTTGATGCACTGGATGAGAGACCGCTACCACATGCTACAGGAGCTGATGGATGACTGAGGAGCAAGGCGACTCTGTCATGTCCCCAGCAGGAACCGACAAACAATATGGAGTCCAGACCGACAGGCCACAACACAAACGTGGCCCATTGGTTTGAACTAGACTTCAGAACAACATATGACGATATGACATTACAACAGTTTTAGACTGTGTGGGTGTCTGCGTGTGTGCGCGCGCATGGACATGTGTGCGTTTGTTCTTTCTTTCGATCGATCATTCGATCATTCGTTCGTTCGTTCGTTCGTTCGTGCGTGCGTGCCTGTGTGCGCGTTAATGTTTTCAATAAGTGTGCCCATTTAGGATGGTTGTCAACACATTTTGAAGAGGAAGAGAAACATTATTGATTTTTATACGCTGTAAAATATAGACATGTTTGCATACCTCTTCAGTCTAACTAGAATGAAGTGAAGACATTGAATTGTGTTATTTTACTTTACAATATAATCATTAAAGCATGCATATATAAGAATTTACACAAATATATACTAATACAGAATATTATACATATATTATAACTCAGGTGTCATTGCGTAGAACCTAAATACGATATTTTTGGATCTTTTCCTAAAAAAAACACAATTAAGGCCGGTTCGACAAATACTCAACCGTGTAAAGGGGCATGCGGGTCTTTCGTGGAAACAACTCCGAAATATGACAAAAAAATTATTCCTGTCATACTTGTCAAGTGTTTGCAAGTATATATTATGCAACGCTGTATCAGATTGAAATATTAAATGATATTTGAATATCCCGTACGTTTGTTGATTTCATTGCAGGCTATAGTAGTGTTTATTAGAAATATTGATAAGTATTTTTTGTTGCTGCTGTTGAGTGTACGACCTGTCATTTCTCACTATGTGTGTGTGTGTGTGTGTGTGTGTGTGTGTGTGTGTGTGTGTGTGTGCGTGCGTGTGTGTGTGTGTGTGTGTGTGCGTGCGTGCGTGCGTCCGTGTGTGTGTGTGTGTGTGTGTGTGTGCGTGCGTCCGTGTGTGTGTGTGTGTGTGTGTGTGTGTGTGTGTGTGTGTGTGTGTGTGTGTGTGTGTGTGTGTGTGTGTTGTGTGTGTGTGTGTGTGTGTTAGTTTGTTTGTGTGATTGTGTGGGAGATTGTGTCTGTAAGACCGAGTGTGCATGAAGTCTTTGAAACGTACATTCTGCGTTAATGCATAGACATACACACTTCCAGTCTCGAACATAATCCCCGTTGCGCAAAACATGCGACTCAGCTAACTGTGTCTCATTATTAAACAATTAACCATCGTTTGATTCACATCTACAATCGGCAAAATATCGAATAAACACATACGTATCAACGCTATTTTACCTGTCATATTAGTATTATGTGTGTCATGTAGGGCTCGCAGACAATCTTGCAAGTTCCTGTTATTTCCCCTGGCTCTGCTAAATGAACGAAGGACACCGATACCTCCAGCAACGATGGCATTTTAGCGAAGGACCGCTGTACAAGGAGGCATAATAACCATCAGCCATGTATCCTATATAAGACAGATTAAATGCTACAGAAATACATCAGTAACTGGACTATGTTATAATAAGTAATAGCTACGTCTACATGGAACAGAGATACAGCACCAGAAATAAAATCAAGACAAAGATATTAAAGAAGGTCCGCGGCTGGGTGGACAGCATTCGTAAAGCACCGCGACATCTTCAAGGGTAACATTGGAACATGCTTGAAGAGACAAGTCTACAACTCGTGTGTACTTCTAGCAGCGACATACGGCGCGGAAACATGGGCACTTACCAGCCAAACAAAGAACAAGCTACCAGCTATTTTGTCGGGGCAACGTAGTTTAACCTGGACAGTCCCTGGGAAGAAAACATCCTGCTTGGTGTAGCCACACAAGCCACGGTGACATTGAGCCCACCTCAGCCAAAGAAGGCACGCCCGGTGTCCGTTACTATATATCGGACAGCCAGCATGATTACCTCCTCGCCATATGAGAAGATGGTCACAGACAACATTTCGGGGGTGGAGTGGATGATAAGGATGACGAACAGTGGCCGAACCCGCCGTGTATCATGTGTTGCGAAGCTTTCAGTCGAAGCCGGGAGAAATTGACACAGTGTCAATGTTGCGGGAGCACACGAGGGTTGTACCACTGGTGGTCACTGCAACACTTGCCACAACTGCGATTCTGAATAACTGAAGGTGGAGTCAGACGGCCCACAAAACAATGAACCAAGTCATGTTTTCCATTAAAGACTTGATCATTGTGGATGTGTATATGATGATGAACTTTCTTGAAGAAGAAAGAAAAATGTATCACAAAATGTTTGTCACCAGGGGTCGTTTTATCCAACAATAAGTGTAAAACGGCCCACTACTGTGGAGCAAAACGGCCTCCAGCATTATTAACTAGAAACCCAATTTCTTACACGAAAAATAAGTGGCGTTATTACCAAATTATTAACAACTATACATATATAATTATATATATATATATATATATATATATATATATATATATATATATATATATATATATATATATATATATATAATACACTATTCGTCAAATTTCGTCACATGGGCCAAAGTGCACCCCCGGGTGCACTTTGCCCCACATGACGAAATTTAAGAGATGTTGTGGGCGGTCATGAAAAGTATTTTTTCACAGATGTGACGCTGCTGCGTTTCTGCAATTGTGATGATATTTAGGTAGCATATAAGACATGTAGCTATGTTAACCATTTCCCAATAGGACTCAAAACAATTAAGTCTCATTATTCCGTTCGCAAAATGTCATAAAATATAGATAAACTACATGTTATTGTGGATATGTCTTAGTAGGTGGTTATTTTCTAGTTGTCACCGTATTTTGCAAAATCTCACACGCCAGCGGCACTGCAAATCGAATGAAATTATCATAATGTACATTGTCACTGCAAGATCAATCGATGTCCCGCGGACCTCGCTGCGTGGCCAATAGGTAGGCCCTCTACGGCTACGTGCAATACGCTACAATGTATACACCGAGTTGTCTATTCTTGCTTTGCAATAGATGTATGGATGGGCATTAAGTCGCACGCCATGTCTAATATAACATATGCAATATATACACCACCGGAAACATAAGATTAGGTATAGTTGTCTTTATGTTGTTCGCGTAGTCCTATAGGGGCCTATGGATGCAGGACCGAGGCAAAAACGCGGCACCACGAAAAAGAGGAAGTCTGATAGAATCGAACTGAACAACCGCACTATATTAATGTCATGGACAGGCCATGATAACGATTAATTATTTCCTTAACGCCACCTGGTGATTAACGGTTAGTGAGTAGCAGTGACAATAGGTGGCACTGCAGTTGGTTCGGTGGTATTTGGGAGTCGCGCGGGAGGAAGGCACGGGACTCGAGACTTGCAAACAACGAAGTCGAGTAACCAACCGCATGTACGTTGCGGGTAGATGTGACGAATTATCTTGAACGATTTGTGTGCTGCTCTAACTGATGCGCCAAGAAGTGTGTGCCTGACATTCCTGGCTCTGGGCAGGGTCTTGTCTTGTCTTGTTCTTCGTGTGCAATAAAGAATTGTTGACGGTTATCACCCAGCATCCGCGTCCATCCTTGACATTAACAAAACAAAAAAACTGAACGAATTGGGGTCGGCACCAGGGGACATCGGAAGCAGATCCCCAATATTTGGGAAGGATAGATTATCCGTAGTTTATCCCAATATTTTAGGAAGAGGTGGCAATTTTCAGAGTCAACTCCTATAGTTATGGCTATAGAGCTCTAAATGCTTTTGGCGGGATTGAGGTGGAGATATGTCTTAAATATTCAGGGAAGGGAACCCCACGGGGGAGGGGTAAATACCGTTTTACAGAGAGTCTGAAAAGCTAAGAATTTCTCTTTAAAGTCGGCGAAAATGTTCAACAACAACCCTCGTCGTCGTCTTCAAATGCCATGTCGTCAAATGCCATGTCGTCAAATGCCATGTCTTCAAATGCCATGTCTTCAAATGCCATGATCCGACAGCGGGATGGTGCTGAAGCATAATGTTCACCCGCCACACCCCGACCTCTCCCCCTTCCCCGCCCACAACCCGAACATTGATTTCATTTCTATACCTGTGTGAACACAGAAGCCTTCAGCTACTACTCCATGTGTACGGATGCGTCGTGCGGACGCGGCATGCGGTATGCGACAACAAATGGTTACAATGTGAACGCGTAGGAGTGATTTCATATGTGCAGATGCGGACGCGACTTGTGGTGCGGATACGGATTCGTAAAACTGATTCGGTCCTTGTAGCGATTCAAAACGTATCCGCACACGAATCAGACAAGAAATTCGCCAGGCTTCGACTACGCGCGTCATCTAGACGGAAGCGCCTTTCACGACCATGCATTTTATATTTATTTAATGTATTATTATTATTATGTATTATTATTTTTAATACCACAAGTCTTTACGTGCTTATCTTAATACGTTAGTTGTGATCATAGGTATCCTAATTAAATTACTTATTATAATATAATTTTTTAATATAATATCATACGTACATGTACCTATATATATATATATATATATATATATATATATATATATATATATATATATATATATATATATATATATATATATATATATATATATATATATATATATATATATATATATATATATATATATATATATATATATATATATATATATATATATATATATATATATATATATATATATATATATATATATATATATATATATATATATATATATATATATATTTGTTTATTCCATGTACCTTTTACAATGTTTGTGCGTGCCTATGAGATATGACGCTGGTCCTTGAGATATGACGCTTAGAAATGCTGGTTGTACAAAAATATAAATAATATAATAAATATGGGAATTCTACAGTGCTCCCATCTCGTGGCGTTGTCAAAATTAGAGCTAATGCACTACGTTCCGCAATATAGGGAATCACTCGAGACGCATGACGCTTGACACATCCGCAAATCGCAGCCGTACCGTATATAATTATATAATAATATGGAATTTTGCTTTAGACTGAATATCTGATGACAGGCGTAAGTTGGTGAGTGTGGAACCAACAAAAAGTGTCGCCGTCTGTCGGGTCTCGCCGAGACATAATTTTACCGCAAATGTAACGTGCTTTATGATTCGACATTTCGGCATTTTCGCAGACGCCGGTGGTGTAGTTTTCTCCTAAACGACTCAAGCAATTGAGTACGTATTTCCAGCGGCCTAAAGAACAAAGTCCAGTGGACAAGCAATATAATTATTAAAAACAGGCTTTCATTTACTTAATGCTATCTTATCGATCGCCGAAAATTACCCAGCAGCCAATCAAAACCCTGCTCTCTTTCTGTCTCCTAATACACACATTGCGGGCGAATAAGCGTTATCCACGTTTTGTAAGTGGCTTCCAACTAATCCTAGGTTGAGAGAAGAGGTGAGTATAATGGGCCATTTTTATGCCTTCATTTGTGCCAATAGCGGTAAGCCATCACTGAGTTCGTAAGTGAAGAAAGTAGGCCACTTTGGAACTACTAGCAGTAACGACTGGTCGTTCAAATTTTCTGCAGTAAAAAGCGTTCCGTGGGTCACGAACCGGCACGAGGCTAATCACGATTAACGCCCTCCTATAGCATTTAATTACAGACTGTTAGAGGAAATTATCTGCTAAATATTCCTATATTTCTAATTGTGATATAATTTACACGTATTCATCCATTTTATATACAAAACAGCCGGTTAGATTGATTTGCATTGCTCTGGTGGTAGGCCGAAGTCTTGCCGATTGGTGAGCGATATTATACGATATCCATGCGAGTTGCTCATTAAATTTAGAAAATTCGATTTTGCTTTTATGTACGCAGTTTAATGTCCCATGATGTAGATGTGTTGATATTTATTTGTGTTAACTTATTTTGCAATAAATACGAATCTATTCTTCAAGTAATTGACGACTTTAATACATTGTCTTGTTTAATGTTGGGCAAGGTTGAAGGTGTAGCATGCTGGGTCTCCCAGCATGCTAGGCCGACTTCGATTGGCCGACTTTAGTTACTGGCATGACCCTAATGTGGTTTACGCTGCGCACACAGTACCACAAGAGTAATCCAACTGAACAGTGATGCTTATGATCACGGAGATAAATCCCTTATAGAAATAAATTAAATTAAGTAGTAAGTTGTTCAGTGTGTAAATTGTGATGTTCATCTTCTTTGGTCTTAAATTATGATTCATAGAATGTGGTGACTAATGCATATTTAAGTCAATGTGTCGTGTAATGTTTAATTAATTTCTTGAGCAGTAGAGGCCTACGTTCCCTATTGGCTGTTATTGCTAATGACGTAGTTACTTGAGTGAATCCTCCCCAGGGTTGGGTTCAAATAAATATTTGCATTTGTATTTGAATATAGAATTTTTTTGTATTTGAATTGAAAATCACAAAAAGGCTTGTATTTGATATTTGGTCTGTATTTGAAAAGTATTTGCAAATACATATAAAAATTACCAACGAAAGGTAAAGCATTGCCTGACATAAACTGACTCAGGAGTCAAGACAGAATGTCTTCCCACCCGGTCAGGAGTGGGCAGGCACCACAGAGAAAATGGGTCTACACTGAAGCTGGTCAAACATTAGCATCAATGACCGAATGGGAAGCTAGTGAAGCTTATCTATAGCCATAAAGGCAGGTATTCACAGGTAGTATGTTTCAAAGATTCCTGCTGTGGAACAGTCTAGTAAATCTGTCTGCCAATTAGTCTACTGCAGTCAATCAAGCCAAAAACAAAATTCTACCCACTGATACACTTGAACTCTAATGGAAACGCGGGCCAGTATTTGAATCATATTAAAAAAATGTAATGGCAATGTGTTTGAATCATAAGTAAACTTTTTATTCTGGCTTTTCTCCAAAAAATACCATTTCACTTAGCATTATGGTTTCATCAAGCCTGCCTAAACTATCCTACAGCTTTCCCTGATATGATGTCACTTTTTTAATCTAGACAAAAGCAATCGGGGACAAGAGCAGCATGAAGTCTGCAACTAGATACCTGTGGGGCATGCTCCTGGCTTGTCTCATGGCAACCAGCATGGTCCTGGCCAATGAAATACAAGACGATGTAGATGAAGACGGAAAAGTTGAAGTGGAGGACGATTCCGCAGAGACTGAGCTAAAGGTTGCACAGGTGTGTGTGTGTAGATGGCATAAGTTTGTGCATATGTATGTATGTATACAGTTCATATATATATACATATATATGGTCTCTTTTATTTCTCAATTTATTGTGTTTTGAAGCCTAAGTTGACAGTAGTGGTAAATACAATTTGTTTCATTCACTCAATGTAAGTGTTCAAGTACAAGTAACTATTCATATTTGCTAATTGATAATGCATTTTGATGTAAACACCCCATGTATACTGATTAGATTTCTTAATATGAATACAGAGTTGTTAGTACACTAAGCACAAATGGTGTTTGTTTCGCAGCAGGTTTACAAGAAGCCCATTCCGTCTGGTGATGTGAATCTGGCTGAGCCGTTTGATAATGCTCGTGATTTCAAGGAAAAGTAAGCGTACCTTTGGTGGTTCACCACATCCTGTTCAGCCGTTAGTTTGTGTTTGCTGTTTTACAACATGGTTGCGTAAAATAATATGCTGTTTAGTTTGCCATTATCCAGCATTAGTGTCATTACTCTCATAACAACTGAACCAGAATTCTTTAAACAGTTGAGTTTCCTCATTGCTGGTGTTGATACAGACTAGAAATAGTGTACTAACTCTGAACCTGCAGTGATAATGCAATTTGATTCTCTTGACCCACACCAGTATTCACTGCTGTCTGGGAATTCATTTGGTTTTGCTGTAATTTTATGCGCATACAATAACAGCTGCACAGCTTCCTCCTGGTAGGTGACACAGAATAGGATCCAATTACACGCACAGGCTAGACACTCATTTGTCATTGATTAATGTCCACAACCCTGTCATTTCCATTTCCCAGAAATCTAACCTGGGCAGCCTATTATTATTCATTTATTTTCTATTGCAGTTTGTTTAATGTATTGATTTCTTCACATGTCGATGTTCAACGTGTTCAATAACCCTGCAGGTGACCAAGAAAAAAATCCCCTGTAGCATACTGTTCCTATAAAATCATAACTTTGCTAGTATTGATCATAACAATATGAATGGTGCATCATTTTAATGCTGAAAGAATATTATAATAAAATCATCATATCTATAAAACAACTGAAAATCGTGGGAATATTTATATGTGAAGTTGAACTAAAAATCAATAATAAAACTGCTGCCAAATAATTATGGTTTTGATGAATATACTTTGCCATTCAGACAAAGGTTGCATCATGTATTAGCTGCTAAGTAATATGAAACAAATCCATTGAGAACTACTATTTTTATGATATTTTCCAAACTTACAAATGCGGTGATTCAAGCCAGCTGATTGCGGCCGCATTCATTACTGTTGAAACCCACGTGCCATGCCAGAGAAATGTTGCGCTACTATTGTGTTGAATTTTGACAACAAGTAGCACAACAAAGACATCTAGACTAAACTTACAACAGTTTTAATGATATAAAAATCAATTCCCTATGTATTGGTACAGCATTCTGTAATGTTAGACTGGGCTGTTCTAAGGCAGTTGTCACTTTTACAACACTTGTGACTGTTACAGGTGGGTGAAATCTGAAGCTAAAAAGGATGGTGTAGAAGACAACATTGCTAAATATGATGGTGAGTGCAGTATGCAGTCTGCTGCCATAGTCTCTGTAGACTTGGTAATAGATGCAAAATTTACTGCAATTTTGTGCTTTTTGGACTGCATCAAATGAAAATGTAGATTATAGGATGTCTTTCAAAATGCTGCATTGCTTTTGAACACATCCACAATGTCATGAGACGTCTTACACCACTGTAGCCTGTGTTTATTTGAGTGACTGTGGGTTCATTTTGCAGAAATTGTGCAGCTGTAAAATAGGTACATCGTCACACTTTCTGAGTATACCCTGGTACTTGTTCTTGTCCATTTGGCTCTGTATACTCCCCTGTCCTTGCAGGCGAGTGGAAGCTGGAAGAACCCAAGGATAACGCCCTCAAAGGTGACCTTGGAGTTGTTCTCAAGGTATGTAGTATTGGCAGTGTTTTGTCATCTTTACCTTTTCTTTCCTCTCCAGTATTAATCATAAAATATTGATCTGCGATGTTTTGGTTTATCATTAAAACAACTGCTGTATTCTGGAAATCACTTCATGTTTTTTCCAGTATTTTCTACCTAAATGCAGTCTCAAAAATATCGCAAGCTAGGTTGGAAATGGCCTAATATATTAGCATTAAAATTCAGTGCATTTTTAGAATCGCTATGTTACACAAAGACTACATGACAAGTCGTATTGTGTAATTACTGGTATGTATGTTATGCATATGAAACGAATTACGATTCATTGATAGAGTTCTGATGTCTCTGTCTGTTGTAGTCTAAAGCCAAGCACCACGCCATCTCTCGCCTCCTCGACACACCCTATGAGTTCAGCGCCAGTCCCCTTGTTGTGCAGTAAGTGCCAGCAACAAATACCCTTGTTTATACATATTCGCTGTTCAGTTGGTCACATGGATCGTTTCAGATCAATTTACTGAAGGATCAAACTTGTCTAGTATAAATTATAACCTGTCATAATTTGTGTAAATATATTTTTTTTTGAAGTATAGGACAAAATGTTACTTTTTGGTATAGCAAAGCCAAAAGTTTCCTTTGTATCTAGTGCATTCCCAGTGTTTGTTAGCAGAGAGATGTAGCTGTGATGTGTGTGAAATGGGCACAGTTGGAGCCTCCTCATCTGCTCTCTACTTCAGGTATGAGGTGAAGTTCCAGAATGGACTGGACTGTGGTGGTGGCTACATCAAGCTGCTTACCGAGAGCTCCGATTTAAATCTGGTGAGTGTGCGTGCGTGTATGATGCTTTCTGGAATGTTCACATTGTGTGAAAAACATGCATTGGAGAAAATGTCATCCTACTCATTCGCATTCAGTAACACATCTGGTTCACAGTGGACTGTACTTTACAGAGGTCTACGTAATTCAGTGGAAATAAACCATTTCTTATCAAACTATATCGCAATCATATCGTACACACATATTGCTACCCTAACCGAACCTATAATTTTTCTCAGCCTATTTGTGACTGTTGGCCGAGTATAATACTGATTTTCTGTGTGGCAGAAAAAGTTCACAGACAAGACGCCGTACACGATCATGTTTGGACCAGACAAGTGCGGCAATGACAACAAGGTCAGTGATCATCTCAGCAACTTTTGTCATACTTACATTACATGGATTTTTGTGACCAATCAGTGCCAGCCTTATACAGGTCATACTCTCTTGTTTTATGCTGTTGACTGACATTATTGACCATCCAAATCTTTTGTCTGATTCTAGATGTGTGATCTTATACACTTTTTTGCATACAAACTCCTATCTCCATAGTGCACAAATTGAAGTTTTTTGGCAGTGCACATCCACTTGTATGTGTTTAGTAGATCACTGATGACAATCCCATGATTCATTGCTTTGTTTACAGCTTCACTTCATCTTCCGACACAAGAATCCAGTCACAGGCAAATACGAGGTAAAATAAACACTGGACTCTACGTCTTTGTCCTTCTCTCTAGACAGAATTGTGTTCCTGTGGTGTGACAAAAATTGAAAGATAAAATACAGTGCCACACTTGTGTATATTTCAAAGTTACTTCTCTTCCTCGCGCTGTGTGGCACATAATGTTCACACAATATCTCGCCAGTCCCCACTGAATGCTTGTATAGTTCAGATAAATAAATCCAGTTCAGTTTTTTGTAGGGTGCTTTCAAAATTATACGTGGCTATTTAGCAAGAGCCAACATTTCTAATTCAGTTGCAATTAACCATTGATTAGCTAAATATGTGAAATGTGGATAGAGGCTGAAGATGATAGTTGTGTTACGTGTGATAGTTGATTAATCCACATGCGTATGTAATACTGGGTCAGTGTGTTGATTCCCTTGAGACATGGAAGGTGTTTGTGTCCGACTACAAACCACAAAGCTGTAGTTGTGTGACGCATCGAGACATCGTGTCTGTTGTGATGCTTTGTGGCTGAAAGCCTTGAGACCAACGACAGACCTACACAGCATATCTCTTTTTATAGGAGAAGCACGCCAAGAAACCAACAGCTGCCCTTGATACATACTTCACGGACAAGAAGACACATCTGTATACTCTTGGTAAGTAACTCGTGCGATCAGTTCTTTGTAATCTTTAGTAGAGACTATCAAATCATTTTTATGACTGTTTAAATTTGTTTTAATGAATCACTTTCTGGATTGGGGAGAAATTCTTTCTTTCCTATAAACCTTGAGTCCTCCACTTGTGGTGCAGGTACAAACTGTATGTTACATAGCTGGTTCATATATGGTTGGTGTTAGGATTGTTTTGCATTTGTGCCGAGTTGTAGATGTGGATTTTGGTTGCAGTTGTCAAGCCGGAGAACACGTTTGAAATATTCGTTGACCAGACCTTGGTCAACTCTGGCAGCCTCCTCGAAGACTTTGAGTGAGTGACATCGTAATTTTTTTAAATATTTTTGGTGAAGCCATTCATCCAGTTGCATTTCTGTACTTTTCAGAGAAGCTAACATATCTTAGAGATAACTAAGTTGAGAGCTCCGCCCAATACTTGATATGTAGAGTTTGTGACTTGGGTTTAGCCTCTTCATTTTGCTTGCAGGCCAGCGGTGAATCCACCAAAAGAGGTCGTTGATCCCACCGATGAGAAACCAGAGGACTGGGACGAGAGGGAGAAGTGAGTATTTCATTGTGCTGCATATCTGTTGCACCTATTTTTATAGGGTGCTTGAAAATTCATGTGTTCACAGTTTCTGTAGACGTGAAGGATATGACAGGGTTCAGATTCACTGCTAAAATAAATTTTAATCTGATCTTGCAAGTTTTTTCAATATGGTAATCATTGAAGGTGTCGTGAACTTGTTTTGTTTTTTGCAGGATTCCTGATCCAGAAGCCAAGAAGCCAGAAGACTGGTGAGTGACTGGTGTCTTGTGGTAGCAGGTGACCCCGTCAGGACTATTTTACGTATTTATTAACAAATTATTATTCAAACTGTTTAAATTTTTCAGCAGAATTGTTATGTTGCAGTTTGTGTATGTCCCGCAAAAAATTATACGTATAAAATTTTTATTCTAGAAACTCAACAACTAATTCACATATTTATTAACAAATTATTATTCAAAAAAATTGTAATTTTCAGCAGGATTGTTATGATGCAGTTTGTGTATGTCCCGCTGAAAATTATACGTGTAGCATTTTTATTATAGAAACTTAACGACTAGTTCACGTATTTATTAACAAATGATTTGTAAAAAAAAATGTTTAGCAGACATGTTATGTCGCAGTTTGTGTATGTCCTACTCAAAATTATGCGTGTAACATTTTTATTCTAGAAACTCAACAACATACATGACGGAATGAACTTTTCTGGTGCTAATGTGTCGTTGGAAGCAGCTTTATATAGCTGGAATGACTACGCAATGTCATCCTGGTGTGACTTGACTTCCTAGAGCAAATGGGGATTCTGGGATGGCTACTGAGATGTTGTAGCGGTCTTCGTTCCTCTCCAGACATTATAAGCATTTTTTCCATCCCATCAACTCATCGGTGCCCTGTCTGTTTGGACACTTCATGTGTGTCATCATCAACATCTGTGTTTTTAATTGGTTGTGGTCTTCTGTCTCTACGGTCAGCCATTCCTTCCCGTATTTGTCCATTTGATGTGTGATGATGTGATTGATATGGTGCTGTGTGTTGTAGGGATGAGAGTGAGCCTGAGATGATAGAGGATGGGGATGCGTCGATGCCGGACGGTTGGCTGGAGACTGAGCCTGCTCTTATTGCTGACCCGAGTGCCCAGCGGCCATCAGACTGGTGGGTCAATGCTCCTCTCTACTTGACCATCGACCCTTGACCCCCGAGGTCACACGGTGGACATCTCACTGATAATCCGGCATCTTATAATTCACTTTTCGTTAACTACCACAGGTAGTAATTAGTATCAAGGAGGGTATATTGAACAATGAATTTGACTTCTCCTTTCATGCCAGAATGTTTGTGTTTGTTTAGTTATAGCAACTAAACCATGGGAGAAAACACATCTTTCTGTAAGTTTTGTTGATGAATATTATGTAATTTTGAGTGTACATAACATTTATTACTAATTGAGTATATTTGATGTGCATGATTAGATAACTGTAACATGTGTATACGTTGTGTTGCCAGGGACGATGACATGGATGGCGAGTGGGAGCCACCAATGATCTGTGAGTACACTCTTGGTACACTGTCAAATGTTGTGAGTTTGTCTCAGGCAGTGAGTTTGCCTGCGCTGTGTAAGAGAATATTTTTTCTTGAATAGTTGTTGCCGCAATACCTCAAGATAATTATTTGAAACAAGGCAATGAATTGGCAAATTCAGACTTGTAGATAGGCCTTATCACTCTCTAGAAGGGAACAACAAAATAAACATGGTAATCATAGTTATGGGTTTAGTCTCTTCATCTAACATACCTTGTCTACGCATCTGCTTTCGTGCCTACAACTCTGTCCTTTGATTTTGTCACACTGAAAACATATTTGACACTAATTCAGAAAATAAATCACATTCGACAGGCAGTTTAATAAATCAGTTAGATCTTGTTGATAGACAACAATAATGCATCTGTTAGTACCACTCATAAATAAATGGTTCACAAAACTAATGTTATCCCATGTGTGAACTTTGTGCCTTGTTGAATGCTGCCGTTACTTAGCGTCATGTGACAGACAATGTATGTTGCCTGCAGCCAACCCCGCCTGTGAGTCTGTGCCCGGCTGTGGGGAGTGGAAGAGACCACAGATAAAGAACCCCAACTACAAGGGCATTTGGAAAGCCGCCATGATCGACAACCCTAGCTTCAAGGTGAGTACAAGCCTGGCACAGTTTAGGAGAAGACAGTGTGGCGTGGATGTTGGTCTTTTTCTCTGGAAATATATGCAAGATTGAACAAGATTGCCAGCCATAGTGTAAGTGTGAGAGGACAAGACAAGAACGAAGTCGCTGTGAGTCCAGTTGTTGCCTGATTGTTTTGTAAACACAGTCTGAATAATAGTTATTTGGAGTTTCTACATCATATAGGTGCCCCAGCATGGAAACCCACATTTATTTTCATAAATATGGTAACATTTTTCAGTAGCTGGCAGCATTTTCCTGTGCTTGCTCTCATCATCTTGTGGACTTACAGCCTGGTTCACATTCTGACTTGCAGGGCAAGTGGAAGCCTCGCAAGGTCGCCAACCCGGACTACTTTGAGGACAACGACCCTTACAGGATGTCTCCCATTGTGAGTACCAGACAAGAACTACCACCTTCAGTGGATCCGTTGTATTGTCAGCCACTCATGCAGCTCTGTATGTAACTAAACACATCCGATTGACAAAATGCACCAATACACACATTGAGGCAGGCTTCTTGTACCTGTTCTAGTTGGGATTTGAGGAATCCATATTTATATGTTGTCACCTGTAGTACTGTCATCAACATGATATGTGCATTTTCAGGGTGCTGTTGGCGTGGAACTGTGGTCGATGTCAGATGACATTGTCTTTGACAACTTCATCATCACTGACAGTAAGTCGGTGGCTGACATTTGGGCAACGGACACTTGGGAGGTGAAACACTTGCAGGAAATGTCGGGCGGCCCATCCGCGGTGAGTGCTACAGCTAGGGCAGAATACGGTCTGGTGTCTGTGAGATATGTGGCTGGTTTAGGGTTAGATGTGCACTGACTACTGTCTGATTTATCAGTGAAGTAATATGCATGCTTGTTTAAATTTTTTATGTATTTGAATTGCCTCCTTGCAAACAACTTATTAAATCATATGACGCAGAACCATTAAATGTCACAAATTATTTCCTGTAATGTTTTGGCATGAAACGATGGTTTTGCTGACTGCATCTAGCTACAGTTGTATGAGCTATAGTAGCATATGTAGTTGGGCATGTTCGAAAACACATGTTGTCATGTGGCCAGCGAGTATGGTTCAGATTGCAGTGGAACTGAGGTGCTGTGTACCATGCAGTATATTGCATGCGTGTCATAATCACGGATCGTACGGTGCTTAAAAGTCTGACTAGCAGGATTTTATTAATTAAAACTCAATGCTTTGAAAATGTGGAATTGTAAGTTTTCAGAAATGTACTGGCGGACACCCATACTATTCAGTTATGTGCATGTGAAACCTCGAGAGTGATGATCCAGTCATCTCAGAGGCTGGGAGCAAGTTTTAAGATATTAGTGTGCTGTAACAGCGATATATAACTGCCTCCCTTTTGTGGTGTAAAGTAGCTAATGTTAATAACATGTTAATAACTAAGTTTAAAGTTTGTGGGTGGGTTTGGCCTAGGTTTGTTTAGAGGAAGCGAGGAAATGACACGGAACGTTACTTAGTTGCTTCCCGTGCGCAAGCGTTAGTCCGTGTGCACAGCGGGTGTTTGAAGCGGTGCCGTGTGTTTCAGAAGAGTGTGGTGCAAGCGGTGCTGGACGCGACCCATGAGCGACCGTGGCTGTGGGCCGTAATCATTGTAGTCGTCCTCCTGCCAATTGTCCTCCTCATTGCCTACTGCTGTATGCCCGGCTCCTCAAAGGTAACTGCTCACATCTCACTCGTGTGACTCAAGACTGTGTTGTACTTGACAGGGCTACGTGTGGCAGTTCCTGATGACACACTCCTGGCTCTTGTGCGGCATTGTAGTCGTGCTGCTAGTAATCTACGCCATCAGGCATCAGATGCAGGTAACGGGGGCTGGTCACGCGCCACCGCCTCGTGTTTGAACGCCACAGTGCGTTCACGGTTCCTGTTAGTTTGATTGCGTTTCGCACTGCCCGAGTTGCAGTGTTTTTGTGATGTGCCATTGATCGTTTGACCTTGTCTGCAACTGTAGTGGATTTGTGTGACAGTTTTGATGCAGAAATTCAGAGTTTTATGGTTTTGTGTTACAGTTTGTTTGTGTTCTGTTCAGTTTATAATTTTATAAGTACATTATTCATGTGACCAAACCCCACTCTATAGAGCAGAAAATTATTTTATTAGGGTCAGTGCAAAATTGTAAGACATGTTGATTTTAACATGTTCTTGCGTTTAATTCTTGTGAAGCTTTTGGTTAGATTTATGAAACGTAACATTTTTGTCTTTGATTTCCCAAGAAGAGAGCTCATTGTTTGTATCTTATAGACACAACTGTTAGTTCAACTCTCAACAGTTAGTTGAATGCCAGTGCTTCACATTGACTAGGTAGTCAGTACGCTGAATTGTAATAGAATTGGATTCACATGTGCAGCTCCTAGACTTGTAGAGTCCATGGACTGGAGACTCGTGGAGCCTGCAGCACTCTGTCACTGTTTGTAGGACTCGACTGCGACTCGCAAGAAGACGGACTCTCCCTCTGCCGATGACCTCGCAGAGCAGCCTGAGGATGCTGATGCCGGCGCCAACGAGGGCGGTGACACGCCCTCTAGGGGGTCCGCAAGGAAACCACGGAGCAAGAAGAGTGATCTTGATGCCGATCCTGTAAGTCCATGTCATCATTCTACCATGCACTTTGTATTGTGACATTGGTGTTAATGCTAAGTGTTTGTAGTGTTGTGCATGTACTTTGTATTGTGACATTGGTGTTAATGCTAAGTGTTTGTAGTGTTGTGCATGTACTTTGTATTGTGACATCGGTGTTAATGCTAAGTGTTTGTAGTGTTGTGCATGTACTTTGTATTTCTATTGTGACATTGGTACTGTGTGTGTGAACATGGTACTCTTACACTGGTACTGCGCATCTCTACTTGGTATTGAAACCTACATTCTAATTCAAAACTTGACAACAGCTGTCCTATAACATATGTAAAGTAACAGCTGTCACAAACATTGTCATAGAACCTGCAGAACACCAACGGTTGCCACTGGTCAGGGAAAAGTCAGGGAATTTTGAGCTGGGTCAGGGAAATTTGAGATTTTGAGAAAGTCGGGGAAATACAGGAAAATCCCTTGAAAGTCAGGGAAATTTGACTTTCTCGTGTCATACGTGTAATGCTGTGATGCCACGAACTCGAATTCATTACGCATAACGATCCCGTGAATCAATGTTGATACCACAAACATTGTGTTATTTAGTGGTATAGGAATTGAACTAGACAATCTGAGTGGGCATCAAACATTGATTATATTTTGTAAGTTAATTGCTCATTATATGTACATCGCGCATACATTTTCATGATTATTCAGCCAGCATGGTCAGGGAAAATGAAACTTTGAGTCATAAAAAAGTCAGGGAATTTTGAAAGCTTCCATGAGTGGCAACCCTGAGGTAATGTTTGATGACCACCTGAATGTGCTGTGAATGTGTCGACTGTGATGAGTGTCACTGTGGAGTTTCTCTTCTTTCTGTTGCAGTCGACAGAAGCTGCTGAGAATAATGATTCAGATAAGTCACCAAGAAAGTAAGTGCCTGTCGCATTTGTTGTGTGAACTTTTCTAGGGCCAATGTGTCGTTGGAAGCCGCTTTACATAAGCTGGAATGACTACGCAATGTCATCCTGGTGTGACTTGACTTCCTAGAGCAAATGGGGATTCTGGGATGGCTACTGAGATGTTGTAGTGGTCTTCGTTCCTCTCCAGACATTATAAGCATTTTTTTCACACCATCGGTGCCTGCCTGTTTGGACAGTGTTCAAATAGTCGAGAGAACATTGTTGTCAGAATCATTAAAATATAAATCACTTATTTCCAGTAGCAATATTGTCCCTTTCAAATTTATTGTAGCTCTTTACAATACATACAAATCAAGGCACATAACATAATACTCATGGAAGAATGTTATATTAAAGAAATTAAGTGCCAGTCGTGTGATCTTTTCTGGGACCGATGTGTCGGGGGGAAGCAGCTTTACATGAGCTGGAATGACTACGCAATGTCATCCTGGTGTGGTGTGACTTCCTAGAGCAAATGGGGATTCTGGGATGGCTACTGAGATGTTGTAGTGGTCTTCGTTCCTCTCCAGACATTATAAGCATTTTTTCCACACCATCAGTGCCTGCCTGTTAGGACAGTGTTCAAATAGTCGAGAATCAATTGTCAGAATCATTAAAATAAATTACTTGTTTCCAGTAGCATTATTTTCACTTTCAAATTTTCAATACATTACAAATCAAGGCACATAGAGCGCAGTGGCTCAGGGGTAGAGCTTCGGACTCTCGACTACGAGAACCCGGGTTCGAATCCTGGCTGCGGTGTTAAAACCTTGGGCAAGTTTTTCCACTCTACATTGCTCCAGTTCACTCAGCTGAATAAATGAGTACCTGGCTATAGACAGTGGTGGATATGTGTACAAGCAGCCTTTGCGCATTAATTGTAGCATATGACTGGATGCTTTCCAGAGAAGCCGAGATGGTGTCTGAGTGAACAGGTCTGTCAGGGAAGTAAAGTGTAAAGCGCTTTGAGCGGTCCTGAGGACTGGATACTGCGCTATACAAGAACTTGCCTTGTTTTTTACATAACATATCATAAAGAGAACACCAAGGAAAAAACTTAATGTTATATTCCTTTCATGTCCAAGTTTAAAACTAATGAGCATCATGTTAATTCTGTTGGTAATGGAAGAAACTGTACATTGGCCGGAATAATTAGATCGTATTATTTGGGCCCAGTGTTTCTTCCTAGAGCAAATGGGGATTCTGGGACGGCTACTGAGATGTAGTGGTTGTCTTCGTTCCTCTCCAGACAAACAATGCTATGGCATTGATAAAGTCTTCATGTCATAAAGATATAACTTGCATGTCGGTCAAGAAAGTTGGTTGTTATTCATCAAGTTCATGTAGCATTGTTTGTCTAGTTCAAGTTGTAAGTGACTGTGTGTCATTAATGATGATAATATTCTGTTATCCTATGGAACGCATTGCCCATTGTTGCAGAACTTTGTTGGCATTCAAAAAAGCACTAAAAACGCACATTTTCAAAGCATATTACTGCTGGCATTTAAAATATTCAATGAAATTTTTGAAAATTTCTTTTAAATATTTCATCTTATCTTATTTTTTACACATATGTATTGACATTTATATATGCCATCGTTTAGAATGTGTTTTTGCATGTAAATAGAGTATTAATTAGTTTTTTATTTTACTCATCGTCGTTAATTCTATATAATATTTTATTAATATAAGTTTTAACACATAATAAATAGCTTTATATTTTATTGCACAGTGCTTTGAGCATATTTCGATATTGCGCTGTTTAGGTAATAAATATTATTATTATCCAGTTCATGACCAGTCAGCTATTCATAAGTTCATTGTAAAAAAAAGGTACGTTTTTATATAGCGCAGACAGTATCCAGTCCATAGGACTGCTCAAAGCGCTTTTAAACATTACTTCCCCGGCAGACCTGTTCAATCAAATACCATCTCAACTTCTCTGGTAAGCATCCAGCCACATGCTACAATTAATGTGCGAAAGGCTGCGCATACACATATCCAGCACTGTCTATTGCCAGGTACTCATTTATACAGCTGAGTGAACTGGAGCAATGTAGAGTGAAAAAACTTGCCCAAGGTTTTAACACCGCAGCACAGGATTCGAACCCGGGTTCTCTTAGTCGAGAGCCCGGAGGTCTACCCCTGAGCCACTGCGCTATATTGTGTGTTCATCTACTTCAGTTTGTAATTACCAAGCTGTAGCTACGAGTGTGTTGAGATGTTGCTGTCCTGTTGCAGAGGTTCGCCGACCCGACGGAGGCCTCGAGTACAGAAGGAGTAGACGCTCAGATATCACTTGCGCATTATTCAACCCTTGTCTTCGCTGTCACAGAGTGGTCCAGCAGATGTCCTACCTGTCTCTGTCCGGTGACATATTTATCAAGTTTTATATATGCATTCCCAGCCCACTCATCTTTATGTTATCTCGTAGAAGCAGCATCGTGCTGCAGTGCAGACGTACCATGCCAAATGTGGCTGGTTGGTTACTAGCACGGCTGTTGACTTTCCGTGGTAGCACCTTTGCTGGGCCACTCTGTATATGTGTGTGAGTGCAGAGTGGAAGTCTCGTGTGTTAGTTCACTGCTGTAGAGTGAGGTCGATGGATCTGACTGGTCATGATTTCAGGGTTCGTTGTCTTGCGTGTTGAAAATGTCCACGGTGTAGGCTTTGTGAAGCATTGTCATGGATTTAGGTGAAAGTAAAGTACGTATGAGGGGGCAGGGTGCCACTCTCACACGGTGGTGCTGCCCGACTGATTGCGACTGTTGTGACTTAATTGATGCATTTGTAATCAGATGGACCATAGAGGCTGAGTAATTTACCGTTCCTTTGTCGTTATTTTGACTGTCGTTGAGTTGTGTTGGCATCGATAAAGTAGATGATGTGATTTTTGTTATAGGGACCTACTTTTAGTGATCTATGAAATGTTTGTGTCAATTTGTCGGATGCCTCTCTCTGTTTTCGGCTCTACCTGTGTAGTGTCGCCAAATGTTTGTTACCTGTGCATGATCAGACGTTCACCTGGCTGTTGATTAGGAAATGAATAACAAAACCATATTTATAGGTTTCGACATCTTTGTTTGTTTTTCTTGTATGTTGTACCATCATTACCGGTAGGCCGAGGATTTAGGGGCTGATCAGATGTGTATGTGAGTCAGTGTATGTGCATGTGTGTGTCTTCAATTGGAGATTGTACATTAATTGTTTTGTGGACATGTAGCCGCCCACATAGATGAATGTCCATTATACAGTGCAGTCGCGACATTCATCCTAAAAGTTGTAAAAATCTTTCCTTGTATTGTCTCATGCTTCTGATTGATCTGTACTTAGAGCTTCCAGGGAACGTGTGCTGAGATACGAGGCCAAAGGCATCTAAAATCTGCGTATAATAAATCACAAATAGCAGGTCTGATGCATGTACCGGTGTGAAATTATCAGTCGATAAAAACCGTGTGTATTCATTGCACCTATAATGCATGTATGCTCACAGTAGTATAGCGAGTTATACTATTTCCAGTCAGGCATTCTGTTGTTGTCAAATTGTTTCAAATGTCTAGAAAAGGCGTCATTGATTTCGATGTGTATGAGACGTAGTTGAATCAGTGTCCTGTTGTTGTGTTGAGGCAGTCGATTCGATGAGAAACTGTAGCATATCGAGTTATGTGTGTTTTGACATGTTGTGGACACCCGAATGTTCCTCGTTTTAATAGACGAAGCAGAAAACTGCTGTTAATGACTGAGTCGCTGAAGGTCCGATGCACTAGTTTTATACGTCATGCATAATGCTCTCTCAAACAGTTTTGATTCGTCACTCCTTTTGAAGGGACTGCCTTATAAATTTGTGTTTATAGGAATAAATTAATAAAATTTCGTGAAAAAAACGGTGTGTTTGTCCATTGAATAATAACCGATAAATTAATTCATGCATGTTTAAAGATCAATAGAGATATTTAATATTGTTAATCCTTAAATTTAGAGTACTGGTATCGTGGTTCCAGATACAGCCTGGCCCAGATTCGGCAGGAATCTGGGACTGCAACAGTAGTGGACCAGGATTCTCCCTTGTTACTAATATGGTTTCCATTAGTAATACATCAGGTATTCCAATATGACTGATATCGTTTATTATCTGTTTACAATAAAGTTTTACGGTTGACTATTTGAGCCCCGATTTAAATGTAACGGATATAATTTTCTAAACATGAATACTCTTTATTTTCAAATGTGCAATTCAATATACAACCATGTCATACTTTGATCAAAATAATTAACTAAATTCTGGATCTATAGGGTTTGCTTATTATGGAGACACGAAGTCACTATTTCAATGATCTGTTCCAACAGTTTTTGCCATTTTACATGGTTGAGGTCACACTAGTTTAACTAATAAAAAAGATGAACATAGTAGGTCACACATGGTCACTGCACAATGTTTGATGTCCAAACCTCCAAGCTCTTAATATTTAACTCCATATTTTCAAATTACTTACACCCTTAAAACCAATAACATGACATACTTAGGTAATCTAAACATTTGGTTAACATGGTATGCAAACTGACTTCAACATAGAATTAATTAAACGATACAAATTATATATAACACTACATAATTGCCTAAGCAAGCCAAGTTACGAAACATGCTAAAATATGAAAACCTGGTAATGACAGTTGTTCATATATAATACTCTCACTAGTTGTGTTTCTTTTTATAAACATTCATGGGAGTTTCTCAGTAAAACCAAATATGTATGTGATTTCGGTGACAAATAAATTTCGTATTTTACATGATCATCATGATGAGACAATAAGATTCTCTTTTTTATTAACAAGTTTGAAAAATTATTAACACATCCATATTATATAACCCAAGCATGCTTACATTGTATTTTGTTACAATTTATAACGTTCACTGATAATCGTATACAAATCTTTTGATAATCATAATTAATTGACAATCTATGACGTCCCTACACGATCTCGTGGTATTAATCGCAGTTCCGATCCATGCTTCAAGAAAACTGTGCCTGAAACCAAATAAATCGGTATAAGACAAGCATTATATAAAAGTACTGAATAGTTAAAAAAACACTGGATTAATAGTTATCTGGAAAACAGAAATGTAATTCTGATGTGAAAAATATATCATGTGTCCCAGAGTTTAATACTGGGCCCCAAACTAGTTATTCTATAAACGAATGATATGTGTAACATATCTAATCTAGTCAAATTCATCATCTTTCCAGATTATACTAATATTTTTCATGCAAACAGTAATATCAGTAGACTAAATGAAACAATCTGTTGTGTATAGAAAACAAATTGCGTATGATTTCCAGTAAATAAATTAACTGAACATAACTAAAACCAATTATATGCTATTTAGAAGTGTTTTTGTATGCTCAACAAAGAACTCAATATATAAATGTTCACATTGAAAGAGTACGGGTAATAAACTGTTTGGGTGTGCTTATTGATGAACTTCTAAATTGGAAAGCTCACATAAAATGTGAACAACCAAAGCTTTCAAAAAGGACTGCTATAATGCATAGATGTAGTCATAAATAGTAAATGTATTTTATACAATTCTCTCTGTCTTATTTAAATTACTGCTTGGAGACTTGGGGGAACACCCAAAAAATACTAACGATATCTTTTTACTACACAAAAGAGCATTTAAGTGTAAATTCAAGAATCATTTTGAATATGGATATATATGCCATTACATTATTTAATGTCACTGAACATACTATATGTCCATCCTCAATTCATTTAACCCATTTGAAATGATGTTAGTCAATTCTCTTAGTTACTTGTCATGTGTGAATACTTTGTTTCATGGGAGAATATCAACTTTGATCATTAAATCAACTAACTTGTGTAAGTGTGAAGTCTTATGCCCAAACAGCTTAATAGTTTAATCATATAAAGTAAGAGTCGCGTTTGCATTCAAACTAGCTAGCATACTTATTATAAAGGAGGTGGTATGTTGAGAGAAATGTTCTGAAATTGCTGATCGTAAGTAAAGTAAATTGACGAGACAAACGTCTGTAGATAGTATTATCAACTTGCCTGCATTCTGAGAAGGGTTGATGCCAATGCCATCGTTGGTGATGATGGCACTGGTGGCTGGCGGAACCTTGAACTGTGATAACAATGAAGATTCAACAATGTTACGTCCGTGTAACTTACATATGAATGAATTCACTGACACCAGAAATCGCATAAGACTGAGACACAGTTAGTTTTATATAATGATCACTCGTTGGTCTCTGGCATAGTCTTGTATATCTGCATCATTACATACCTACATGGTTCTTGGATACACACTGATAAATGTCACATTTACAATCCCTTCGATTCACATTTATACAGTCTCACAAATGTGCTACTGTGTGCTTTAATGTGTCTATCCTCAGTAAATAATATATACTTATTTCGTTATTTGCTTATGCATTGAATAAAAATTTCTCTTATTCGAATGTATTATAATGTATTACCAAATAAACTCACTCACTCACACATCTACACTATTACACACATATATGATCCACTAGACACAATATCACATCTGGTCACTTATTCAGATTGACGCCATCTCACACATCTAAATTATCTGTGTGGTCTCCTTCATACAATGTAACATATAGTCTTTGATTCACATCTACATAAAATATTAATAAATACAGCCTCGCACTACTACACTAGTGTACACACACTGGCCTCACCTCTTCTGCTGCGAACTTGAGCACTGCTGTGAAGGGGGTCTGTTCTGGAACACTCAGGCTGGAAACACAATATCTGGTGTTATAAAGCAAATATATGATCATTAATAATGTCTACTATAAATCATGCATATGATAGGGGCTATATGCCTAGGCATTAATAATGTGATGGCAATGCCAATGTTTAATTTACTTGTTCCGAGTCTAATATTTAGTGAGCACCACTACCTACATGGCGAATGCTGCTAATAATTTAGGGCTTATTAGACCAGTTAAGTAAGACTGCCGAGAAAATGTCAACATTACTGTGTGCTTACCATGCAGTGTATAACCACGTCATAATGACATAAATTAGAGACACATTCAGTCACGACACAAGATTCAAGAATCGCTTCAATCGGGCGACATGTCAACAAGTCAAAACAAGACCACATTTCGTAATTCAGCGCACTAACTGTGACATCCAGTCACCAGTTTTACCAGGCAGAAGGTGTTCGCTATGTGATACTTGAAGCCGCTGCGATTTCTGACAATGTGTTCCCCGAAAACAGTAATTCATGACTGAATAGCTAGCTGTCACTGCATTATCGCCCACTGGTCGTATGCGTTTGGTAAACACTCGGCATATGGTGTGTGTACTTACACTTTGTACGGCAATTTTGGGTCTGATGTCAGGGTAATCTTGAACGTTACTTTCGACCTGAAATATATACACACAGATTAACATATACCGCAGTTAAAAACGATGAAATCGTACTATTAAAAACCAATATATGAAAAAGATACTAACATCTTTGAGGTTAGCCACGCAAACGGGATGCGAGTAAATTATAGTGGCGCCACCAACCGTTGAATTAGGTAACTTATGCACTCGTGCTTTCCATAGTGATCGACAGATGGCGGTAGAGTATGTGTGCGTGTGCGTGTGCGAGTGTGTGAGAGAGAGATAAGAGAGAGACAGACAGACAGACAGACAGACAGACAGACAGACAGACAGACAGACAGACAGACAGACAGACATACAGACAGACAGACAGACAGACAGACCGACCGACAGACCGACAGACCGACAGACCGACAGACCGACAGACCGACAGACCGACAGACCGACAGACCGACAGACCGACAGACCGACAGACCGACCGACCGACCGACCGACCGACCGACCGACCGACCGACCGACCGACCGACCGACCGACCGACCGACCGACCGACCGACCGACCGACCGACCGACCGACCGACCGACCGACCGACCGACCGACCGACCGACCGACCGACCGACCGACCGACCGACCGACCGACCGACCGACCGACCGACCGACCGACCGACCGACCGACCGACCGACCGACCGACCGACCGACCGACCGACCGACCGACCGACAGACCGACAGACCGACAGACCGACAGACCGACAGACCGACAGACCGACAGACCGACAGACCGACAGACCGACAGACCGACAGACCGACAGAACGACAGACCGACAGACCGACAGACCGACAGACCGACAGACCGACAGACCGACAGACCGACCGACCGACCGACCGACAGACCGACCGACCGACCGACCGACCGACCGACCGACCGACCGACCGACCGACCGACAGACCGACAGACAGACCGACAGACAGACCGACCGACCGACCGACCGACCGACCGACCGACCGACCGACCGACCGACCGACCGACCGACCGACCGACCGACCGACCGACCGACCGACCGACCGACCGACCGACCGACCGACCGACCGACCGACCGACCGACCGACCGACCGACCGGACAGACAGACAGACAGACAGACAGACAGACAGACAGACAGAGATATAAAACAAAAACATAGCTCTTTGAAGCAGACTCACTACAAACTATACGTCACATTGACGGTTACCTCAAATGTAAACCTGCAATGCATACTGACATAAAACGAGAAAGCAAAACTGAAAACATCTCCATAGAAACCCTTTTTTTCGTAATATAAATTTGGGAATCATTTGAATTAATTATTGGTCCAGGATTAAGTAAATTTAAAACTGTCTGGTTAACCAATCAAAAGAACAGCAAAAATATCACTTAACGATGCTGGCATAGACCCATGTATTCTGAACACTAGGTAGGAACATCTACGAATTCGAACAAAATACTGAAATTGATCTGGCGCTTTCAAAAGAGCGACCTCGTCCCCGTGTGACCTGACTCCCACCATGATTCCTGGTCTACTAGTGTTTTTTTTTGTCTTTTCATTTTGTGTACACACCCTGGGTTATCCAAACACAATGCACGCGTTCCCGATTGACCAAAACGAGGCGGAACTAGCCGTATCCGGTTCTCAGGGGGTTTCACCTTTAACCCTGCGCACGTCATGACCCAAATACGGTTGCAAAAGAAATCGGGTGTTGCATTTCACACTTGTGAAGTTACCGATAAAAAATGTGTAACTTTATAACTAAAACAGGTACCATTTAAAATGGGAAATATTATATTGTTCAACGTACTTATACTACGTGCAGGTAAAACAAAAACAGTAAGGTAGGTACTAGGTAGCATCACAGAATGAATCACACTATTCACTAGGGAGAAGAGTTTCACAAAATAATGTTTCAGTCACTGTATAAACATGTCTCCGATCCACAGTACACATCATTTAACAATCAACACTAAAAAGAATACAGACCATCATCAACAAATGCCTGCGCAGCATTTTACACCTAAAATGGACAGACAAGGTATCCAACACTACACTCTACAAAATGACCAAGCAACAACCCATAGAAAATGAAATAACGAAGAGAAAATGGACGTGGATAGGACACACACTCAAGAACCTCCAGAAACCGTCACCCGTCAATCCATCACATGTAACCCTCAGGGAAGAGGCGAAGAGTTTGGCCACGAAACACCTGGCACAGAGATACAGAAAGGGAAACAAAATAGATGTGATACACCAGGAGAGAGACAGAGAGGGTGGCCACGGACAGAAAACAGTGGCGTTCCTTGGTCGATGGTCTGTACTCTCGGCTAGTGAAAAGGCATAAGTAAGTAACAAAGATAACGTGCGACAGTGTAGTTGTTAACCCCTCCCCCGGCATGTCACCGCTCTGATTTCTAAACCCGGAGCGGACAGGCGAGACATTTCATATATAAACTTGACTCACAACACGAGCTAGTGTGTCCTCGAGACTGTGAGACCACGTTAATGTGAGTCCGTCTCAATGTAGGACGTGACCGAACCACTGAAGACAAGCATCGTGGAAGTGACCACCTCCAGTGTCAACAGTTAAATGTTCTGAAAACGGCCGACGAGTCGAATGAGACACCTTAATAATACAGACTAGTCGATTACTAGAACAGCGGTTACAAAACTATTTCTTTCCGCGAACCCCTCATTGACACATTACCTACAGTCGGGTACAACGCGCCTATCGACGGCGAGAATGTGGCCAGGGGAAGTTGTACAAGCGGGGGACGAGGGGGGGTTGATTCCGAACATTTCCCATTTGCATGCTATCCCCCTTGCACCCCACGGTGGAACTTCATCATCCAATGACGGGTGGCTATGACCAGACATATTTACGTGTCCGTGGTTGACGTTGGCTCCCAACATCTCCAGCGTCTTTATGAATGTTCCTACTTAAGTGAGTCACCTTGAAGACGTAATCTTCTCCCGTTAGTTTATCTACGAATCCCCAACACTTCGAATTCGTTGTAGAAGTGGTCAAACAAATCGGCGATCTCATAGTTTAGCCATTCCTCTTTTGTGTCATGTTCTCTGTGGCGGTCTGTATTTGATATTGTGATATTTACATATTGATATCATTAATGTGTGCTCTTGGCTCTTGCAGGATTATTTTTGATGCGGGTCGAGAGATCATTATCATCTGATCATATTCATTCACCTGGAAAACACTGCTACGCATGGCTGGTGAACCGTTCACACACACACGGTCACACATTACCTCAGAATAATTCCTCGGAGTCAACACATTGAGAGACTTCACGGAATACGTCCTCATCTTTCTTCGTGAACTCTACGGGATGTAGACTCCATGAAGTATCTTTGGTGTCTCCGTTTATGGTGGTGCAAAGAAGCGATTTCAAGGAGACTACAAATACAATTTAAAAAAATATTTATTTTGAAAATTTGATTTGTAATGTCCTTGAACTCTTTACTTTGTGGTACCAGGGCAACGCACGAGTAGCAGACAAGATGCCGAAATTCTTACTTTAGCTAAACCTTTCCATACCCCCTGGAAAAACCCTCGCGTACCCCATAGGGAGTAGAAATACGCGTGCCCGACCCAGTCTCGAATAGTTGCAGTAGAACGTCGCCGAGCGCTGGAAACAACTAGAAACGTTTGTACAAACACATGAAGGCCGTAGGGATGTTACGGCGCCAGGGAAGTTGTTTTATAGCATCGTATAACATCCACGTGACTGCTCAATGACCTGTGCGCGTCTTCCTTTGGTGGCCATGTTCACTGGCCCATCTCGAATTATTTTACATATATTCACTCACTTTGCGATTTTCGATTAAATACATACAGTATCTGCAGTGTATCGCAATCAGCATTAATTCACACTGCTAATTGAACTGGGGTAGCATACAGTGAGCAAATTTACAGTTTCGAATCATAGTTATTCGAAACCAGATTACCTCGATTGATTTTTGTTCTTCTTTTAGAAAAAAGAGAACAAAATGTGGGCGTGTATGTTGACGTATGAGAACGTTGACGACAATTTGAAGTCGTCGGAAAACAACGGAACCTTTCAGAAGGCGATGAGATAAGGCTATCAAATATTACGTCGTAACTGACCCACGAAGGCGATCGCTTAATTGAACGAGTTTAATAAGAATAAAAACTGATAAAGGGTAATGCGATACTCCTGCGACAACCGCGACGATAACAGAACACGAAACTCGCCGAATTTGGTTTATTGATCATTCTATTTTCACCTGCAGATATCATAGAGAATGGATTACAAATTAACTGCGCATATTGAATTCGAGTGGATTGTCATAATGATATCATTGTGAGCCGCCCCCCGCGGCGACAAGGGACAATTGGCAGCTTGGTGTCGTTGCCCAGTTGAGTGAGCCGTGAATTAGTGTGGCAGTAATACTCAACCTGTCCTTTGTGTGAGAGCCGTAGCCCGCGGCTCTTTATAGGTGTGTCTGTGTTTTGATCTTTTGTCGCTACAACAACAGAACATTGTTCGGAAACACGAAGCGGAAAACTTGGCGTTTATCAAAGACTAATAATGTAATTGGCTTATCTTTGAGCGGTTGACGAGCAAATCGGTTGGCGGTTGGTCGGTCGGTCGGTCGGTCGGTCGGTCGGTCGGTCGGTCGGTCGGTCGGTCGGTCGGTCGGTCGGTCGGTCGGTCGGTCGGTCGGTCGGTCGGTCGGTCGGTCGGTCGGTCGGTCGGTCGGTCGGTCGGTCGGTCGGTCGGTCGGTCGGTCGGTCGGTCGGTCGGTCGGTCGGTCGGTCGGTCGGTCGGTCGGTCGGTCGGTCGGTCGGTCGGTCGGTCGGTCGGTCGGTCGGTCGGTCGGTCGGTCGGTCGGTCGGTCGGTCGGGCGGTCGGGCGGTCGGGCGGTCGGTCGGTCGGTCGGTCGGTCGGTCGGTCGGTCGGTCGGTCGGTCGGTCGGTCGGTCGGTCGGTCGGTCGGTCGGTCGGTCGGTCGGTCGGTCGGTCGGTCGGTCGGTCGGTCGGTCGGTCGGTCGGTCGGTCGGTCGGTCGGTCGGTCGGTCGGTCGGTCGGTCGGTCGGTCGGTCGGTCGGTCGGTCGGTCGGTTCACAGCTTGGCTAAAAGTAGTCGCATTAGTTGCGTTAACAATTAATAGCGCGAGTAAACCAAATGACATACCATCAATGAAGACCGCCTAACAAGAATGCTACGCCGGGAGTCGTTTCTTCCCATTAGTATCTTGTACAACAGTTCATTCTTCAACGACAGTTTTGTGATAAATAAAACCCTTACAACATCACACAACAGTTAAGTAGGGGACTATGTGACAAAGTGGACCAACAGAACAAAGTGAATGGTGCTTTGAATACGAAATGGAACCATTGAACGAGTTGGCCTCTATTATCTCAACAAGTTTGTGGAATTTAAGAATACATTTACAAATGTTAAACAACATTGATTTGCTATCACTAAAATTACAATTCCCCGGAAACAAAACATATCGAATATTCTCCAAGACAAATGTGACCGACGAGTCTATGGTTTGTTTGTGACACGTGCATGTTCGAATTTGGAAGCGTGAATTTGACTCACCTGTCTGGACTAATAAAGATCATTCGTGTCAGAAGTAGTTACTTGCATGTGATTAAGTGTAAGTCACATGATAGAGCGGTTGGACGTGGATATGGATATAGTCACGCACTATAGTGGAATGTGCAGAAACATATAATGCCACTGTTATTACTTGTGATTCAGTTGCTAACTATGCAGGGAAACTAGGGATTTCCTTTGTACCTTGTTCCCTGAGAGACATACTAAAAAAAGTAAAGTAAAGGCAAGTTCTTATATAGCGCAGTATCCAGTCCTCAGGACCGTTCAAGGCGCTTTACACTTTACTTCCCTGACAGACCTGTTCACTCAGACACCATCTCAACTTCTCTGGGAAGCCTCCAGCCATATGCTGCAATTAATGCGCGAAGGCTGTTCGTACACATATTCATCACTGTCTATAGTCAGGTACTCATTTAAACAGCTGAGTGAACTGGAGCAATGTAGAGTGAAAAAACTTGCCCAAGGTTTTAACGCCGCAGCCAGGATTCGAACCCGGGTTCTCGTAGTCGAGAGTCCGAAGCTCTACCCCTGAGCCATTGCGCTCTATTCCTGGTGTTGACGTGATTCAGTGATTGTGAACTGTTTCTGATACTGTTTTCACAACTATTTCACTTTTTTCTGTGGTTAGATGAATTTTCCCCTGCATTCTTGTGACTGATTTGGCTTATATCGTCTAAAATCTCAAATAAAGATTGATATGTTAGATGAGTGTATTTGTAAATATTTATGTAAATAGTTCGTATCATCTCTTGCGGTCCGTTTTGACCGAATCCTAACGGCATCATACCCAACCATACCCAACTTATACCCGTCTTGTTGTCCGTAAGCGCATTCAAAGTTAAAATTACTACACTACGCAAACAGCTTCAAAAAAATAGCTTAGCTCCATAATAAATCACACCTTCTAGGTGAGTTGTTGTTACATGGAAGCCTAGAAAACGTACAACGGAGATTTCTGCCGTGTGGGAAAGTATACACAGATCGGTCTAGTCTTTGGGGACCGGAACATGAAGCAAAGTAGTAGATAACATTATGGTGGCAGACGAGACGTGGGTGTTCTATTGAATCCAGCACTAGTACGACTGACCTCTACTGGCTTTTGTGCCAGGGACATACTTCGTGGAAACTCGCACGTGTGGGGTAAATCCACGTGTGGGGTAAAACACGTGAGCTGCTGACGAACTGATTGACACGTGAACCACGACTTGACGATAAACGGGGGTCATAAATCATTGACTCGCACATATCATGTCATGTCTACGTGTGACTGCACATAAGACCACTAATGACACGTGTATAGTGTTATGTGTACCGTGTAATCGATTATTTATTAACCACGGTACAATGCAAGTAATTGATTAACAAAATGTTTTAAAATATATGTAAAATATTAGTTTTGCTTTAATAAATATACAATATTCCATATATAACGCAGTCATCCTTGTTTGTGTTCGTGATAAATATCAGCGGAATGGATGTAACATAAATGCATATGCTAACATCAGGATGACCTTTAGAAACACAACACGGGGCGATGTAGGAATGATGGAATGCATGCATATTAGTTTAATGATAGACATTAGACGCGTTAAATAATGGATGGAATCTGTCGCTGCCAAATCTGACGTGTTCCAAGCTAGACTACACTAAAGGGTCTCACGATATGGAATGGAAGGTGACTCACTGACGACCCTAGATAACACCCAGTTATTAGATGACACCCAGTTATTAGATGACACCCAGTTATTAGATGACACCCAGTTATTAGGTGACACCCAGTTATTACATGACACCCAGTTTAAAAAAAAACACCCTGTTATTAGATGACACCCAGTTATTACTTGACACCCAGTTGTTAAAAGACACCCAGTTATTAGATGACACCCAGTTATTACACGACACCCAGTTATTACATGACACCCAGTTGTTAAAAGACACCCAGTTATTAGATGACACCCAGTTATTAGATGACACCCAGTTATTACATGACACCCAGTTGTTAAAAGACACCCTGTTACTAGATGACGCTCAGTTATTAGATGACACCCAGTTATTAGATGACACACAGTCATTAGATGACACCCAGTTATTAGATGACATCCAGTTATTAGATGACACCAATTATTATATGTCACACAGTTATTAGATGACACACATTTATTATATGACAATGACACCCCAGTTATTAGATGACACTCAGTTATTAGATGACACCCGGTTACTAGAGGACACCCAGTCATTAGATGAAATCCAGTTATTAGATAACACCCAGTTATTAGGTGACACCCAGTTATTAGAAGACGCCCAGTTATTATATGACACCCAGTTATTAGATAACACCCAGTTATTAGATGCCACCCAGTTATTATATGACACCCAGTTATTAGATGACACCCAGTTATTAGATGCCACCCAGTTATTATATGACACCCAGTTATTAGATGCCACCCAGTTATTATATGACACCCAGTTATTATATGACACCCAGTTATGAGATGACACCTAGTTATTAAATGACACTCAATTATTACATGACATCCAGTTGTTAAAAGACACCCTGTTATTAGATGACACATAGTTACTAGATGACACTCAGTTATTAGATGACACCCAATTATTACATGACAGGACCCCCCAAACAAGTGTTGAGAAAACTGTACGATCGCCCCCAGCAGCGATTTGGACGTCGTTCACCTTGCTGCTTAGCAAGATTGCCTGGTCCGTTATCCGGACTGATCCTCTCATTCCAGGGTAAAGATCATTAGCAGGAAGCTGGCTGAACCAGATCTTATTGCACTTCCGGTTTGTTTTTCCTGCCTTTGTAATACTGGAAAAATGACTACATTGATGTATTTGTTAACACATAGGGTACGATAATATAATATCGAATGGAATTGTTGGTTTTATTGTGAATGCACAGATACAATCCAACTGTAGTAAAGGTGCCATGTAATAAACTTATCCTTATCCTATCCTAATATTCAAATTCTTAGTGCGAACGCTTTTTCACGTTTTAATGCGATTTATCGAGTCGTATAACGTCAGAATATTTATCTATGGTTAAAAACATTGCACTAAAAATTAACAGCAGACAGCTTCGTTTTCAGATTAATTTTAATACGAAATAATTATCCCTTCCCGGGACGACTACTTGTTCGACAAAACGTTTTATGTTTTTTATTTCACTGTTATAATAAATTGGTTTATTGGATGACAACAGTCCACAGTTATAAGTGGATATTTTATGGTCGGGTGGGTTTCGATAATTATTTCCGATACTGACAAAGCTGCACAAACTGCTGTCTAATAGATTGAATGTCTCAGTCTCGGCTCAGACGACGTTCAATGCACACGGTGGTAGATGTCCTTGCGCTACAGCAGATATACACCTGTTGGATTATTGCACGTGCCAATTGTTGTATTGTGTTCTTTTCCGTATTATCCTCGCCGTCTGTCGGACTCCCGAATGCACCTCGCCGCAGATGTCGGCCTATTTCGCGGCTCTGGAGAGTCGCCAACACGCAACGCGGCACTTCGCGGAAATCATTCGCCGCGGCCTGGGGCTATCGGTCGATTGGCCGATCAAAAAACTCGACATATGTTCCGGTTCATGCGCTTCGTTCCGTCGCCATTCCCCGCGGATCCACTCAACCCTGTGTCCGGGTACTGTCGACAAACGCGCAGCGACGCATCGATCAGCGCGACGGGCGAAGGAGTGGCGAGCATCACGCGGGTGGCGTTCGTCACGCGCGGCTGCACACGGGTGCAGCCGCGTGGAACAACTGTTATTCCCTGGCGTCTGCCCGCATTTCGAGCATTGTCGCGCGCTCTCTGTCTCCCGATCCGTCGTCAGGCGTAGGCATCTGTTTTTGACGCGCACTCTATCGCTCCGTCCCAGCGGACCGGTAATCGGTTATGGTTTTGAGAAATACTATTTTATTTATGATAGCTCGTGGCCTCCTATTATCACCGTTTAACCTGACACCAAATCGCGGTAAGGCTGCCCACTGATATCCCGCTGATGTCATTGTGTTGCACTGTTAGTACTAATGCAATATGAAACTGACAACCTGCGCAATTTCACAGAACATTCTCTAAAACCTTCGGATTGGGGCCAAGGCCAGGAACGCGGACGCTCAACTGCTGGAGGGAGATTCCACGATGCAGATTACGTATGCAGAGAAGAAGAAAAACATTTCAAGTGCTGGTCCAAGCTTCTGGGACAATCTGCCGCTTGCCATGCGTGTCACAGACTGCCTAAGTTCGTTTAAGAAGCAACTGAAGACATTTCTGTTTAAAAGAGCGTTTTCACTTTTCAGATTTTTTTATAATATCCGAACATTTTTAATATCTTCAGTTTGTCAACTATTTTATTACTATTATTATTATTATTTAACTTGTAATGTAATTAACTATTATTTATCAGTATTAGGATATTAGTATTTTTAAGACTAATATTATTTATTTATACTAAAAAAAGTACTGATCTATTTGTTTTACAACTACATCTCTGTTTTAATGTTTAAGGTAATCTATTCCTCTAAAGTGTAGTGCGCCTCTGAATGGTTTTATTGATAGAGATATGGCCTAGACAAATACTGTTATTTATATTCTATTATATTTACTTACGATATATCATCATGCCTACTGCTATTGCGTATATTTCGAATAGAAGTAGGCATGATGATTGCGTATATTTAGAATAGTGTGCACTTGGATATAAACGCGAAACTGCATATTATATATAGAGGTGAGCGCTTTAAAGAGAAAAATAAGTACGTACTAATTAACATATGTTCATTGCAATGCAATACTAAGAGATTAAGTATTTATTAGTGAACAATTTCATTGAGTTGGAAGAATGTAATCAAAATATGTTTTGACATAACTAAATAAATTTAACAAATTAACTGTCGGTGGCTGTCTTCTCCAGGACCATATCTTCTTCTTCGTCGACGTGAGTTAAATTTATTTAGTTTTGTCGAAACATATTTTGATTACATTCTTCCAACTCAATGAAATTGTTCACTAATAAATACTTAATCTCTTAGTATTGCATACGGTTAAATTATATATCCCATTTCTATTTAATTAACTTCTCTATTCTATATTATTAGATACCATTTGGTAGAGTTATTTATTTGCATATATACATTTACAATGCCATTATTATATGCATATGTAGGATTGGTACAAACACACACACATACACATACACACACACATATATATATATATATATTATATATATTATATATATATATATATATATATATATATATATATATATATATATATATATATATATATATATATATATATATGTATATATATATATATATATATATATATATATATATATATATATGCATATATATATATTATATATTTATATATTTTATATATATATATATATATATATATATATATATATATATATATATATGCATATATATATATATATATATATATATATATATATATATATATATATATATACCTAAGTTATCGTAACCGTACACATAACAGTATAATCACTTGTACAACGCCAGATAATACCATTACATAACGAGTGCGTGTTATAAATTAATAAGCATTAAACATTAGTTAATTACTTATCATATGCATATAAATATTCTGCTACGCTTGTATTACCGAACAAACCATTCTGATTTACTTTTCCGATATTGTTACTATGTCTTCAGAGACACACTCTAACGATGTGATGTGTACTCCTAGTATCAACAAAACAAATACGTGAAAGTCTTTCGCTGGTTTGGACCTCCTCACTTAATAGTATTGAAAAAACTTTCGCTTGGTATTGACAATTAATTGCAATAATAAAAGTATATGTTTTGTACTTTAAAATATCGGAAGTTCTGCTTAGTGATGGATGTTGCCAACTTAAACCTGGTATGGATTAGGTCAAGCCTGGCGTAGGTATATACTGATGGTAATTAGCGTTGTCACTTTAAGCATATTCGTATGCAATGTAATGTATTTAAAAACCATACAATAATGCACAACTGCATTATGTTAATGTAACAAGGTCGTTTACTTTTATTTCCTCGACTTGATCAATCAATGTAGACAACTGATCCAAGTGCCCGCACTTGCAGGTCCTGGAGACCAGTTTAAGAGATGAAAAAAAAAAAAAAAAGCTGCGCATTTAATTATTACCCGTAAGTCAGATTGACAATAGTATAATGAGAAAAGATAGAAGTTAGTTAGCTTTTGTGTTCCTCGTGTCAAGAGTCTTATGCGCCGAAACTGGGTGAGATGTGCTTTGGGACGGAGTATCGCCAGTACATTTAGAGGGAGATTGGAAATACAATTAGCCCTCAATATTTAGGGCAGGCCTATCTCTCTGGTGGTGTTGTTTGCTGGGTGTATGAATGCTGGATGTAGGGCTAGCGATTCCCATAGTTTTGTGTGTTACTTGATATGGATACACAGTCCCCAATGTTGAGAGCCTGGTTATTACACCATATATCACGCCTCCTCTGTCCGTCTTTTTAACTCGCAGCGCCGGCGTGCCATGCCAGGTGGATGCGCTAACCACTGTACTATCGCGTGCTCTCGTTGGTGGTACAAGAATGTACTTACTTGGTAGAATTGTACGGTTGCCATGGGAAACACGTGGATACATATTTAACAGTGCGTTCTCAATTCAAATTATTTTGCTCGTTTATTTTGAAATTCCTGAAATAAAAAATCCATACCTAGTATAGTAGTAGTATGTAAATAGTTGTTTTTACACATAGATAGATTTACCATTTGGCGAGAAAATGTCCTCGAATTCTACAATATTAGTGTTGTGTAATTACATGTAGACAACAGCAACGTGGTGTAGTTCTTGTCATTTGATTTTAAATGTCCAAGGTAGGTTCAGTTTGATAGTAAAAGTTAAGGTAATAACTATTTCTTTTTTATTTACTTCAATAATGTATAAATTACATTAATCACTAATACCAATTACTGTATTGTATGCCAAAAATACACGATCATGATCAACAATAATACAAGTGAGCTCAGTGGCGCAAAGCACAACGAAAGATTAAGCGTTCTCATTATCGTATAAAACGAATCATCAAAAAACGAGTGGAATTACTAGGAGACTAAACAGGATGCAGGAAACTTATACGATCATAGACAAATTGGATTTTACGTAACGCAAATTGAAACTGTAACGAGTGAAAGACACGTGCTTATTTTGAGATGGTTAACGACGAGTCCTTGGGTAGTAGTTGACCAATACCCATGTTCGGAAGTTGACCAAGAGGTACCATACTTGGCTGAATCCCTAAACCCGATATATGCGCTGTCTCCTCCCCCAAAAGCGGCGAAGTGAGACCCTTAAAGTATCTACTAAGAAATCTGCCAGTGTAGTTTGTCTCTATTGTGAACCGTAACTTTGATCCTGATAGAAAAGACGATTTCGGAGAAATAGTCACCGTAGCAGTGAGTGTCTGGTTTGACCAGGAAGACCGGATCACGATATATCTTTTATTAACAGCTTCCGAGGTCGTCAACGTTTGGTCCATTTTTGCAGAATAATTTAGCATCTGTGACAGCCTCCAGTGTACGGAGGTCGTGGTGTGAGATTAAGTTTAGTAACCTCATTTAGTCTAGTTTGGTCTAGGAATAGACTTGGTATATATCACTATAAGAAATATTGATTAATTATTGAACGTGTAGTATAAGCCGCTAACAATGAATATCTCCCAGAAGACTCGGTACTTAAGACGAAACTCGCATCTTCAGATTTGTTTGGACTGAGCCGATCAGTAAATTTAAGGTGAGATCAATACTGTTCTGGTGCATCCGATCCGTTAGTGTAAGGCGTGGTCGAATACTGTTCTGGTGCATCTAGGCCAGAGGAGGAAGAAAAGACATCACAAAAATACCAACATGATCACAGTCTCCGCCATGGCTTTCCTGATGCTGCTGCCTCATCATCTTCTGTGTCAACTGCGGGAGAGGCTTTATGGTTCAAATTGGACAAAAACAGGTAACGGACGAAACCCTACGCTGATGTCATCATTGGGCATGATGGACAGCAAAGAAGAAGAAGAAGAATGCCAGAGGAGCTTATAACACACGACCACTGGACCAAAGAATACTACGACGACATAAAGTTGTCAGTAAACGTTGACATGATGACAGATTGTATGAAATCCTGCTAATGTTCTAACTTAGCATGGAACGTATAAACCATTGTGGATCTACCCATGCATCATTTTAACTATCAACAGTTATGTTGATTATTTCATTTAAGTTTTTTCATCAACGGGATGTCTGAGATATTCGATGACGTCCATTTTTTTCGATATTGCAGCTACCTCTGGCGACGTTCCGCACCATTGACCGCATCTGGTGTCGTCACGCGTGGCTGGTTTCGGCAGCGATGACGAGGACATCAACGAGTTGACGATTGTTCGCAGGGCAGATCGCTGGCGATACCGCAGCGGCGACAGCTATAATCAGTTGAAATCAATTAGAGAGATAAGAGCTAAACGTCACGGTTCAATGATCACTGCAAGCGACGGAGCGTCTAGCGACAATGACAGTTACAGGGTGTGGCGAAGCGTGCACAAGTGACTGCGCATGTGCGTGTGCGCATGCTCGAACCCCCATGCAGCTACAAACGCCGCTACTTAGGCATCGCGTAGACCCACGCGCATGAGTGAATGTCGGCATAACTTTCTCGTTTCAGATAACCCGCCCTTATGGGAGATAGTAGATTTGTTGACCGAGTCCCACGTTAATCTGTTCGTATTTTTTTCTACGTCATTTTTTCACATAGACGTTCCTTATTTATGATGCTTTTTGACATGAATGCTTTGCCCAGATTATATCGGTTCATCAACCCTTATCGCCTAATATCAAATATTATAATCTTGAATAGTTATAAATTGTTATACATTTTATGATGTTAAGAAGACGACAATTGATGACAGGTTACAATATTTTATTTTGAGGATCGTATTGGAAATAAGTGTATAGTTTGTGTTTGGTTTAATAATAACAATATGTCACGTTTTCGCTGGATGATATGTTAGCCTCCAATCTAGCCGTCAGCGTTGATCGGCCAATTGACCAATAGCCATCAGCGGTTTATCTCAATTTCGTATATATATATATATATATATATATATATATATATATATATATATATATATATATATATATACATAATATATATATGTGTATGTGTGTGTGTGGGTGGGTGTGGGTGTATGTGTGCGTGCATGCGTGCGTTCGTGTGCGTGCATGCGTTCGTGTGCGTGCGTGTGTGTGTGGGTTTGTGTTAGCTTATGCTTTCTTTAAAAAAATCTGTTTATATCGTAAAATTTATGTATCGCTCAATCTTTACTATAATGGAATTAAGAGATGGAACGACTACAGTAGTAATATTGTTTGAAATATTTTAATACATATTATTCCACTCGAAGTCTTGTGAAAGTTTCGTACAAATTAGTTTTATTTAACCAAAAGTCGCTGTATATTATATAGTAAGAGCAATACATATATTTACTAAGAAGACTCCATTTTAAATATGTAATACGCCTCACAACTTTAGTTTTTTCTTTGTTTAATTAAACTATGACAATTATTATAATTACACACACGATAAATTGTGTTCGCCGTTTTACTCTTGATAACTGTATAGTTATATTTATGCACAGCTATATTTATACTTGGTAATTATTGTACAGTTCTTCCAATAGTCGATAAATCAAGCTATAATAACAGCCAATTTTCCTTTCGGATACCACAACAACAGCTCGACGACACGTGCATATGACAATACATGTTGCGTCACGAATTAGCGAGATAATAAAATGGAAACGGAACATTTAATATTCTGATTCCGAAACCATTGTGAAGAAGTACCTTTTTTACTGCGGACAATATCTTTTTAATAGCACGGCACATTTTAATTATCCCATGGTGTTGATAGTAGTATATAACATTACGGGCAAAAAACAAAACACAATTAAGATAGTGTCAACGATGACGATTAAATTATACCACGAACGCTTCACTTCAGAATTGCGCAGACACAATTACAGCAATCATCCGCTATCGGGTGACACGTTATCATCGGTAGATGGCGCCAACTGTCGTCTTCCGGAGCGCTGCGATCGCCAAACGCCTTCGCGGTAATTTGCCTGTTTACCGTAAATTACCGTAAATTACAGAAAGAGCTTCGTCGACGCGAACTAACGAGCTACCGACTGACAGCAGCGGCGACAACAAAGACGGAGGGTAACACGACGCACGTGCATTGCTGGGCGCCGACTTCGTGACAGGACGTGGTTATGATGAGACGTCGGGTGGTCGCCGTCACGCAATTGACATCTGATGACGGTTGTCACAGCTAACTCGTCACTCGGGCGTCATCAGAGACGCGTCTGTCCGGCGCAGTTAAGTGACTCACTGACACAGACGACGAACACTCGTTATCATCAGTGGTGACACGACGGGTCTATCTCTCTTTCTATCTCTCTCCCTCTCTCTCTCTCTCTCTTGCTGTCCCTTGCTCTCTCTTGCTCTCTCTTGCTCTCTCTTGCTCTCTCTCTTGTTCTCCCCCTTATCTCTCTCTCTCTCTCTCTCGTTCTCTGTCTCTCTCTCTCTGTCTCTCTCTCTCTCTCTCTCTTGCTCTCTCTCTCTTGCTTTCTCTATATTTTTCTCTCGCTCTCGCTCTCTCTCTCTCTCTTTGCTTTCTGACTCTGCCTCTCTTCTTGTCTTTCTCACTCTCTCTCCCTCTTCTCTATTATAGCTCTATCTCTCCCTCCCTCTCTCCTCCTCTCTCTTCCTCTCTATCTCCACGCAACTGATTTATGCATTTTTTTATTCCGAGGACCCACAGGGTAAATATAACAAGTTCCAATAATAAACAATAACATATCACTTAATTTATACATAGCGTATTCTATACCGTTTTTATCACACCGTATCACTACTTAATATTTTATTACTATCATCATTATTTAATCAGTATACGCAGATTTACCATCACAACGTCTAGTTATATACATGTATGTACACACCCGTGAACGGGACAGCCGTCCCGGATTTGATGGTGTTAAAATAAAGTTTTTATCATTATTATTATTATCATTGTACATTTAAATTAATCGACAGTACAGCTGCCTTTCGCGAAAAAGCAAAACATAATTGTTTGATATCGTTTTCCCATATTAAACTTTCCCGATCCCATACTCCCGGGGTGACTCTTCCCTGTTCCCCAGCTATGATTACCCGAATTGGGCGATGAGTTTAATACTACACAGGGAAAATGCAACATCATCTAACACAAAATTAAATCGGAAACAGATAACGACATCCTCCAATCTGACCTGATCCAACTACAAATATGCTCCAGCAAATGGCAAATAGAGTTAACATCCCCAAATGTGTGCATCTCCCAATAACAAACTAAGCTAAACCCAGACTAAATTCGTATTCCCTCTGTGGTGTGCCACTCTCCACAGTCTCCAGCCACCCATATCTTGGAATAAAATTAGATACTAAACTAGCCTGGGCGAATCATATCACTGACATAGCTTCCAAATCATCAAACGTTTTAGGTTGATCAAGCGAACCATCGGACCATGCAAACCTGATGTAATAGAAACTGCCTATAACATGCTAGTCCAACCAAAACGTGAATATGCCTCTCCTATATGGAATCCGCACACCACTACCCAAATTAAACATATTGAAAAGGTACGGCACTGTGCAGCCAGATTTGTCAAAAACGACCATCGACGCCAAACAGTCACAACAGACCAAATAGCCACCCTTGGATGGCCCACTCTTGAGCGGCGCAGGATTATCAAACAAGCCGTGAGATTTTATATTATTTTAAATGATACAATCAACATCACACCACAACTGGGCCTATTAAAACCATCAAAAAACCGTGGCCATTACATAGCCACCAGGTGCCGCATCAACACTGCAGTGTTCTCCTTTTACCCCCGAGCAATTCGCATCTGGAATGTGATCCCACCATACATTACTGAAATAGAAAACCCCAAAGCTTTTCAAGCAGTAATAATGAACCTCCCTTTCACGACACCCAATCACCTAACTTCCCTGTAAAACAAACAAACAAACAAACAAACAAACAAACAAACAAACAAACAAACAAGCTATAACAAACACACTTACATACTACCTAACATATGCGCACAAGAACCACTAAAACTCCTACGTTAGCCCAAGTTTGGGCTGTTTTGAGTAAACCTCCGGAGTCCTCTCTCGATATATACATTTTCAGCTGAGCCTGAAAATGTGTCGTTAGTTCTTTATGTAATAGTTCCACCAGTTGTAACTGACTGAATTGTAACGCGTTCTACCCATTCTTGTCAATAGAAGGGTTGGGACCCTGCCTCACTTGAAGACATAGATACATGTCAACGCAATGTATTGGTCTTTCTCATTTGTTTGAGGGGTTGGGGGTGAGTGGGTATCATTGATTGTATGTTGCAGGTCTGACCTCGGATTTCCAAGAATAAAACTATCCCTATCTCGAGGCCAGGCAGCAGGGAAAGACACCGATGATATTAAACACAGCGCCGCTGTGAATTATACAATAAACCAATTTTGTTGGACCACGACACAATCTGTCGAGCTGATTAATTAACGCGCAGGTGTCTCGGTCACTTTGATATGACTGATTGACCGACCGTCAGGCACCGACTGAGACACCAGAGGTCGCTCCCAACTGTCCGCTCCAGAATCCATTTATATAATACATCGGCTGTTAGTG
>OZ024860.1:41767352-41769852 GCA_964017155.1 Oasisia sp. SBJ-2009
ACATTTAGGTTCAGTATGCTAGTTTCATATTTTTATACAATGCGACTCTTCCAGCGTCCATCAACAAAATAGCGAAATAACATAATATGAAATAAAAAATGGATAATACAATAACAGAGAATTTAATTAATTAACTAATTAAGCTTATTAATTAATTAATTAATGCAACTAATTTATCCGCTATGCTCATCCGGTTTGCACCTTTTCAACAAACATCCAGCTACATCAGTGACAATGCTGCGAAAATGCCGGTTTTGGCTAGTGTGTTATGGGTTTTTGCGAAATTACTCTTAAGTGCGTATTTGTTTTGGTAATATAGTAAAAAGTCGTGTACCTTTGACCTACTTAATTAATTATGAGTTTGACACTGCTGCTATGTCTTGTCCCGTGTTAAATGTCAACGCAGTCCTGTATTTGTACCTTGGGTCAACATTCGCTCGACTGAAGCCGATTGCGTCAAATGCTGAATTATCTATATCGGAAGGAGCCGATGGCGATGAATAAATAAAATAAAGTAAATGTTACTACCGAGGCAGATAGGTTAATTAGCAGATAAATAGGCATTCCATTCACTCGCTACACACGTTGCAAGGCTAAATTTGATTTCGATAAATACTGAATCAAATCGCGCATTAATATTTCACGTCATGTGCGACGGCGTCTGCGGACTGTTTACACATGTCATGCTGAGGGCTGATTCCGCGCCGACAGTCATGAATTATGAGCAGCAATCGTCTATATGTGGCCTTCTCACTCGGAGGTGCTAGGTATGGGCAATTATTCATTAGACATTATCCACTTATAAATTATATTCGCCTGTGGGAATGCGAGCGAGTGTGTTGGCCAGTGGACGGTAGGTGTTTACGGGACCTGTCTGTCTGTCTGTCTGTCTGCGTGCGTGCGTGCGTGCGTGCGTGCGTGTGTGTGTGTGTGTGTGTGTGTGTGTGTGTGTGTGTGTGTATGTGTGTGTCTATGTGTCTGTGTGTCTGTGTGTCTGTGTGTCTGTGTGTCTGTGTGTCTGTGTGTCTGTGTGTCTGTCAGTGTGTGTGTGTGTGTGTGTGTGTGTGTGTGTGTGTGTGTGTGTGTGTGTGTGTGTGTGTATGTGTGTGTATGTGTCTGTGTGTCTGTGTGTCTGTCAGTGTGTGTGTGTGTGTGTGTGTGTGTGTGTGTGTGTGTGTGTGTGTGTGTGTGTGTGTGTGTGTGTGTGTGTGTCTATGTGTCTGTGTGTCTGTGTGTCTGTGTGTCTGTGTGTCTGTGTGTCTGTCAGTGTGTGTGTGTGTGTGTGTGTGTGTGTGTGTGTGTGTGTGTGTGTGTGTGTGTGTGTGTGTGTGTGTGTGTGTGTGTGTGTGTGTCTGTGTGGCTGTCTGGCTGACTGGCTGTCTGGCTGTCTGGGGAAGCATGTGTCTAGAAGACGACATTTGACACATGTGGGACGTATCGTATATGTAGGTGTGTATGGATACACGTATGTGATGTATTGTAATGTATGTACGCGTACATGTAGGGGTATATGATTACTATGTATGTGTGTATATATATATATATATATATATATATATATATATATATATATATATATATATATATATATATATATATATATAGTGAGAGAGAGTATGTGTGTGTGTGAGAGAGAGAGAGAGAGAGAGAGAGAGAGAGGGAGGGAGAGTGAGAGAGAGAGAGGGAGAAAGAGAGAGAGAGAGAGAGAGAGAGAGAGAGAGAGAGAGAGAGAGAGAGAGAGAGAGAGAGAGAGAGAGAGAGAATATGCGTGTGTGTATGCGCGCATGTTTGTGTGTTTGTGTGAGTGCATGTGTTGCGTGTACGTGCATGCATGCATGCATGCATGCATGCATGCATGCATGCATGCATGCATGCATACATACATACATACATACATACATACATACATACATACATACATACATACATACATACATACATACATACATACACGAGTGCGTGCGTTCGTATGTACGTGGGTAATTCACAACGACCCAGTTGTACATGTGTTTGTCGTGTCGTCCTGTCGAGGGTCTCTCCCAGTGAACTGCCGCCGTCACGACCTCACTCTTCCTCCGCCACTTGGCCGCGGTGTAATCGACATAACGACCACTCGTACACGCCGCCTGCAATCGTCAATGTTAGTCGCGCAGAAACATCGCACAATTAGCCAATGGACTATCTGTCGACGGCGCGTCCTTTTAGCCAGACGTCGCACAGAAATAAAGGAGCACTTAGTGTGCACAAATGACACGTGCGCGCCCGCGAAGTCGCGCACTAATTTTCATTAGTGCCCGAAATGGTTTAAAAGCCGGCGCACTGCGGGCCGTGCGAGACGTCATTTGGCTGGGTAAATAAACTGTGCGCGGCCTTAACGTCGGCCGGGCCAAAGTCGCAATTCGGATGCGAAAATTAAAAACGTGCCTTCGCATGTTATGATATCGACGAGTGACTGCCGCGTGTTGTGACGGGCGTGGGCAACATAATCAGGGCGGGAGGG
>OZ024860.1:41774852-41789852 GCA_964017155.1 Oasisia sp. SBJ-2009
CAGAGTTAGGACAGTGTGTCGTACTAATAGTGTATGCTCGGTTAAGTAAGGCGCGATAAAACACGTCTGTAAGCTCGCACTGTTATCGTGGCTCCGATAGTGTTGATGTGGTTGATTCGACAGAGCAAGTTGCACGTTCTATCGAAACGACGACATTATAGACTGGACGAAAACCGCGCAGCAGTTTGGCCTCTCTTATAAGTCGGATGATGTCTTGTTGATTACAGGTTCAGATAAAATTACCCCGGATAAAAAATATTTCAAATCAGTTATACTGAATTGTCCATGTAAGTTTGTCCATTTATATTGTTATTGTGAAGGATATTATTCGTGTAGATGGTACTAGAAATATCTTATCAAGATTCCTATAATTAGTTTTTGTTTTACGAGCGGTGAAATGATTTGAATAACACAAGTGGTTATTTTTCTAATGATGGCTAAAAAAAATTCTCTTTTTGAAATGTTATGCTTCTTAAACATATATTTAATTTAATGAGTGCATCAGCTTAAAATGTCACATAAATCAGTATGTTTTATCTCTCAAAAGAATCCAGAAGTGAAACTGAACAGAAATAAGTAGGTCAGTGAATTAGCATAACATCAGAATAAACGACACGAAGAGCCAAAATTACTACACTGATATAGTGTGAACTTTAAACACGGATCATGGTAAGAATAACCTAACAAAAAGACAACTTTGCAACGTAGTATAGTGAGATGAAATATAAAAGGTGGTATGAGCAACTACGTGGGAACGAAAGAGCAACATTATGCTAGTATCCATTGATGTGGCGCTAATTTGGTATATCAGCGCAGACTTACGAAGACCGCGAAGTGAGAACAATGGCTCATCCGTCACATACTTAATAGATCATAAGTAGATTTAAGGACTAGATATTAATTTTATATATTGACATTGAGAGGCTAAAACTAGAGATGTGACACACGATTTCAAGGAGACAACGAGGAAATAATGACATTAATATTTTGCAGATGCATATTATAACATGTGCACTGGCAATGCAATACGTCGATATTGTGTGTATCGCCTGCATGACTATTTAGCTAGTTCGTATAAATGATTTAATGTTCGGCTCTGGGACAATCTGAACTATCGGGTTATCTTTGACCCCAAATTTATTGCGACTTCATCACTTCATCGCTTCTCAGCGAATGTAGCTATAAGTCCATATTACTTTTTATGAAACTCAAATGTTTTATTTGGTTAATTATGTAGATAACTGTACGACGTTGGTACACGAACCAACAGGTATAGCCAAATTACCCACGTACCTGAGCATTGATGAACCCTGCTTGTGTCGATGAACTGGTGGCATTTTGATAACACCCTAACACGTGGTCTCACAGAAATAAACAAACAACAAACAAATAATAAACTTACCGACCAAGTATAAATACGGTAGTTAAAAAGCAACCCTTAAATTTACATTAAAATATACACCAATGTCCACATCGATGTCACGATTTTGTTTCACCGATGGCACATCAACGCATTGCTTCAGGGAGTACCAGTACAGAAAAAAATCTTTGGGTAAACCAAAACGTGTGCTGTTACAAAGAATGTACAGCTCAAAAGACATACAGAAAGTGATTGGATAAATAATTCGTTTAACGGATTTATCCGTTTCATCTATCCGTTTTTCCAGAAACGTTTTTCCAGAAATCTCGTTTCTATAAGACCATTATCGTACTAGATGCGACGTTGTTTGTATAAACCTGCAAAACTTACTAAGGTCGTTACCACCGCCAATTAAATAATCGATCACTAAGTTAGTATAATTCAAAGAATCATCGCTGTAAACGACACCTAAGTTTAGTGATTAAATTTGTCAAAAACACTGCGTCGTTGATAGACTCAGCGTAATAGGACGCCGCGAAATTGTCACTGACGCAAACGCCACACAGTGACTTAATTTGATAATTACAATCGTGACACGTTTGCGCGCTTTTAACGTTCGCCCCGTCATCCATCACGACTGTACCATGCCATGATTACGCCAAATTATCCCCTGCGTGGTTCATAGTCATCGGTGAGTCGATCGAAACCAAATTACCGGATATCGTCCGCTTGAAAAGCCGGCGAGGCCGCCACGGACTGTTTGATGGCCATTCGCCGCGAACGTCGACCGCCATCAGCGCCGTCAAACGAATGATGAAAGCACTAGGTTACACCTGGTGATTGCCTGGCGATTAATTGGCTGATTGTTTTGTTGGGGGCCGCATGGACTCACGGCGAGGCGGTGTGAAGAGGGAAGTTTGTTAGCGAAGTGGCAATCAGCCATCTGGGCTGTCCGAGGCTGCCTGATTGCGACATCGTGGTCCACTCACCTGTGACGGACGTTGTCACCATCAAACAGACGACTGGGTTGTCATATTGTTTTTGCCATCCAAACACCGTTCGGTGTATGCGTCAACGCCACAATCGCGTGGACAGGAAGGCGCCGTGGAACCACAAATATAATAAACGACCACGGCCGATTATAGGAAATAAGTACCTACGTTGTAGCAGAGTAATTATGTCCATGGACGTTTCACGAAACGTTTCTGGTTACAACACAAGACACACGTGTTGAATAATGCAATGTTTGCCTTTTGTAATACTTTATATTTGTTTGCTGTCTGACTTCGAACGTCATCTGAAAGGTTATGGAATATTTAAATTCAAATACAAAATTAAGTCCATCTATTGACGATCGACAACATGATATAACAAATACACGTGTGATTACGTCATCTTGGATATATATATATATATATATATATATATATATATATATATATATATATATATATATATATATAAACATATACATATACATAAACATACACGTATCATGTTTTTATTTACTACATACTTCACAAAACTAATCGCTTCGTAATTCAACATTTCAATTACACACACAATGGAGACAGAACAGCGAGCTCTTCGATAGATACTTGGTTAGTTTAGACCGGTAGAACAGTATTAATTGTCTCAAGCCACCTGGTAATAAACATCCGGTGATAATCGCTGGATTTACGACGATCGCTTCTATTACATTACATTACATTACATTACACGACACTACACCGCCCGCGGTGACGTCTCTCTCGCCGCGCGTGTCCACTCTACCTGTGTCCGTTATCATCAACTCTAATGCGGCTGATCAATTCGACAAGCGCGAACACTCGGCCGTAAAAAGCAAGCGCCGATGAAAACCATCGCGGCTGTCTCGGCCGAGCTGCGGGGAAGTAATGACGACGTCAGTGTCTGACGCGCCACAGACCCACCGCTGTGGACGGGAGAGCCTCAAATGCCAGCGACATCGTCGTCTGGTCAACTGTCTAGGTGTCCTATTGCGCCCTGACCTTCTGCGTCTTCTTCGCTTTCCGTGTCTTCTTCCATTTCTTATACTCATCGTCGTTGTCTTCAATGTCTTCTTCGTCGTCTTCGGCGTGACCATGGTCTTATTCTTGTCTCATTTTTGATTTTATCTTCATCTTCGTCACGTTCTTCTTCTTTTCTTTAAACTTTATCGTCTTCTTTGTCTTCGTCTTCGTCACTGACTTCTATCCTGTCTTCTTTCAGCTCAAATTCGACTTCTTCTTTGTCTATTCAGTCTTCTTCCAACTCAAATTCGTCTTCTTCTTTGTCTTCATTTTCTTCGTCCTCTTCTTCCATGTCTTATTCTCCTCATCTTTGTTGTCTTCGCCGTCACTATGATCTTATTCTTGTCTCATTTTTGATTTTGTCTTCATCTTTGCCACGTTCTTGTTCTTCCTTTTAACCTTTATCGTCTTCTTCGTTTTTGTCATTGACTTCTGTCTTTTTCTAGCTCAAATTCGTCTTCTTCTTTGTCTTCATTTTATACTACTACTTCATGTGACTGGTGCTGACAGTATCCAAGGCTACGTATCTTGTTGTATAATTCGCTGGAGTTCATTGCTATGTGCAATTCTCTAGAGTTCATTCCGACCAGATAGTCAGACAATCGAATACTTTACTTCATTGCTGACTCTAAATTTTCCGTCGGCCTTTCTCGTTGCCACAACATATTTTAACTTTAAATGTTCTATCACATGGCGTAGGTTCTAACGTTTTGCTCACGATCTATCTTTTAATGTTGGTGGTTGTAGACCCCAAAAGACCAGTATACATTCTTCACCGTCTTTGTTTTTGCCCTTCTTACAACGACTTGGTATTAAGAAACACGTTACCAGAGTCCTGATTCTATCAAGTACATATCAGAGGCATTTTCATTGAACTAAATGCAAAAGTTCCGTTTTTATTTTATGAGCTGTTCGTCAAGTCGAAACAAATCGTCAAAAATGCACTGTCTGAAAATCACTGACATCGTCTACCATCAAACCGGATGTGAATAATGATCTAACCTCAAATAGACGAGGTAACCTTTTCGCCGCTTCCCGAAATGCATCGTTTGTTATTTGATGTTTGTTATTTGGTGATTAGTGCAGGAAATTGACTGGCTTCAAGAAGTCTGAAGGCTACACTTGGTGCTGTATGCCATCGTCTTTGTCATAACTTGGATAGTCAACTGTTATAGACATGGGCCTTGATGGAAAATCAATGTTTTATCTTCCCGTCGTAAATCCGCAGGCATTACTAGTTACTAGTTTATGGTGTTTAATGCTATATTTAATTGTCCATTTTGTAAAGTCTCCATGCTTATTGTAGGGAAATTAAATTAAAAACTGAACGTTGTAATGTATTAGTGGGTGATGATTGTTTTTAATGCCCCATTGTTCGTATATCTACTGGGGGAAGAAAGGGAGATAAACTCTTGGCAAAGACATCAGACGCCCGGAGAGAGGACGAGAACAAGAAGAGGTCATTGACCTAGACTGGGTTGGGAGGATTATGTAAGGAGATATGTGGATGGATTATCAGAGGAATGGACGACGGGAGGGAAATGGAGACAGTTGGTGGACAGAGCACAATAGAAGAGAAGAAGAAATAACAACTATAAAACGAGGACCAGTAGCAAGGTCAGATTCACTCCTGCGTCCCTGATACAACGTGAAGGAAGAGGAAAATAACAGAGTTACGTCGGTAATATTACTGATATAGCACTAGTTTTGGAAAAGTTCATAATTTAAATAATCAAGACACAACTTCCTAAACTTTTAAACAATAACAAGGTTTAACAAGTTGCCGTCCAGAGCCAAGCTCCAGACGGCAAGTGACCAAGGAAGTCTATGGCTTATCGAGTGTTCAGCAAATTAACTAAATTACTTATAAAAGTGTACATAAATTAGTATTATACTTAACATTATAAATATACAAAATCATAAAATGCTTCTAATTAAAATACGCTAACTCCACAAATACATAAGTAAAATAAAAATTATACGTTGTCTGTAAAAATGGTCACGTGCATATAATTATTACAAGGCCTGCACATGTAAGCAGCCCCCGTTGACGACACGAGGTGACTGGCACTGAAGATGAACACGTGGACGAGAGAGATGTAATGGACATCGACATATAAATAGACGGCCACCATCAAAGAGCCGGACTCAGAGAACACAGACCCGGTAGACTCGAGAAGACCGACTGCCACAGCGTCGTGTCGTCAAAGAAAATGTCAAACAGCGGGAATCGTGAGACGACTTAGAGGCTTGACCAGGTGGCGAATGGACGTACTCTGACCACCGACTGACCCATGCGCAGGTGGCCGCAATGACGGGGGAATCAGGAGAACTGGGAGAGGGGGAATCTGTTCACACGATATTTTATATAACTCAACATGCTTTTACTCGAGTTTACCTGATTTAACGTAATTCAACACATTGTTAACATAGTACTGTTATTTAACAATGTGTAGTTATATTTAACACGATGCAATATTGCCATGCCGAGTATATTAACCCAGAAATGCATAAGGGGACATAGAAAGGTTTATCTACCAAAAACTCACCATTCTGCGGTATTTGTTGATTGTCTATGTTGCTCGCAATTACACACCAAGTAGACTGTGAATTATCTTATGATATGATACTTCAAATCCAACGGTGGAATCCCAGCAAACGAGAGGACGTTGGTCAGTAGAACAAGATTATGGAGTTTAATCATGTAAATATAATTATAAAAAACACTTGAATGAATAAATAAATCCACAAATACATAATCCTATTAACGCATTCATCTTTGCCAACAATGCCGATTACAGTAACACACAACATAACGTAATATTTCGACATCAATTTCTGATAGCTTAACGGACCTTTTGCTAGGCAACCGGTCACGTGATGGAAGGCCCAATTACATAAATCGTGCGCGTCGCGTAAACAGCTGCAGAAGTGATTCCAGAGAGCGGCGTTCACGAGACACTCACAGTCGAGTGAAATCAGGTCGTATGCCTTTGAGACGGCCAAAAATGACAGTCGTATTAACTGGAAACGGGAAAACTGAGACCCGCCGCTGTCAGCATCGCTCTGACGACAGCCCGGCTTAGGAGACTCGTTACCGCTCAAATTAACTTCCTTCGACGCCGGATAAAAAAATTATAAACTAAAAATAATGTTGTTTTTGACGAAAAGCCGCCAAGTGCAGGACGATACTTGGAATTATGGATATATCCATTGTCCGTATAGTAGAGCTCGGTATTGTATTTGTATGTATGTAGGACAGAAAGACATCATATCATTCAAATACTTTAGCGACATGTACCCTACTGTTAATATCGAAAGCGACCGACAATAATGTTTGACTAGATCTATTAATGTTTTTTGTAGCTCTATTATTGCTTGGTTTAAGCGACATAATGCGTCCAATTCATCATCATAATATTAAAATAAAACAGAAATGTTGCTGCTTCATCCACACACACGCACACGCACGTAATATATGTATATGTAGTATATGTATATATATATATATATATATATATATATATATATATATATATATATATATATATATATATATATATATACATATAATGTATATATATATATATATATATACATATAATGTATATATATAATTTATTATTTATATATACATATATATGTATGTATATATGTATATAATTATATATATATATATATATATATATACATACATACATACATACATACGTACGTACGTACATACATACATACATACATACATACATACATACATACATACATACATACATACATACATACATACATACATTACAATTCTTATTGGTAAATAAAACAAAATACGCAGTTCCAACAGTAACCGTTAGTAATATGAGTTAAATCAATGCCACCGGTGCAACAATTCGATCAACAACCATCGTAAACAATATACTGCCTGTATCTCTAACGACGGATTATCATCACCGAAGTGATCGCACCGCCTCAATCCTCCCCTCGCCAGCCTGCCTAGTCCGGCGTCCGACCTGCCCTATTAAGAGGTATTTGCCGGCATTAGTCGACATGTAATTACGCCCCGTAAGGAAATATTCCCGTTCAGGAGCCTTTGTCACTCGAAACAAGCTTCCTCGTTTGAATATTATCTGTCTATTAGCGCTGCACATAAAAGAGCGTTCTCGACGCCGTGGAGTCGCGCAAGTGGGATTAGTGGCGTGTAGGGCCCGCCCGTCACTCCCGGCCCGGTCACTGACGGACGCAGCTGGCGGGACTTAGGACGCCACGTCAACAGCGGTGTCCAGTCCCAGACAACTGTCTTCTCGGAACGTCGCCGCCGTCGTGGTCGCCGCGTATAAACAGTGCTTCAGCCAAAGGATGATGCTAAACACACAACGCCGAGTGGAGTGATTCGAGGGGGGGGGTTGTGCTCTGTAAAATGGGACAAATATGTCCGACCAATGGGATATTTGTTGATAGAGTATTGCAAAGCAAACACGAGTTGTGTCGTTGGCAGTCTGTATTTGTGATTTCGAATCCCATAATGGCCAGTGTTGCTCAACGTATGCTCTATACCTGTAAGATCCCCTATGCCTAGTATCACCAAAACGCGATTTGTGCGAGGTGAGAATTAGGTTATGTTTTAGAATTATTACGCTTTGTTAAATTATAAAGAAACAACCTTTCAGGCAGTGTGAACAGGAAGATCGTTTAATCAGTTATATCTTGACTCACTTGTAGGCCCTACACCAAAAGGCAACTTACGGTCAGTCCCGCCTGCCTCCGCTTATCTATTCACGTGTAAGACCAATACATATTTAGGTGTTGTTTACTATTTATATGTAGTGTTTACATGTTGGGTTGGACCTTACGAGGCAGCAACCATACAATAGACTATCTCGGGATTATTTAACACAGTTTCGCAGGCAGAAGGTCATTATAGTATCAAGTCTATTATTAAAATAAAACTACAGTAAACCGAGAAGCAATTATGGCTGGTTTAAGCAGCATTTATTTACCAACAAGTGAATGACATTATAGAGTAATGTAGCAGATATCGCATGCCGCACGTGTGCGCCAATCACTTGAAGGATAATAAATGTTACTCCAATTACTTAACTGATAATTAATGTCACTCTAATTGCCCGCGCGTCCTCTTCAAAGGGCACGCGCATTGTTCAACGCTGGCAGATAAGAAAGGACATCACATTTCGCTGAGAACGGAAATGCTTTTTAATAGCGCAGGTACAAAAGGTCCGCTGTCTAGAGCCGTTGTCTGCGAAATATTGATTTGTTGCCAGTAATTATCATATCCTTTTTGTGGTATATTCAAGTAGTTTGCACGACGGCGCCTCATAGATGTATTAGCAGTGCACATGCAGTGTTACTGCGTTTCGCATAAAATAAAAACATTGGGAAAACCGTTCGGTTTATTTTCTCGCACTTATACTTGTTTAATGTTTTTAATCTAGTAATTCATAAGGTTCATTTCTGCGGCAGGAGTGTCAGTTAGATATATTGCATCACGATATAAAACGCGATACACTTTGAATGTATCGCGATCCATGTGTTGACGAGTTGAACATTTTAAAAACTGAAAAGATGAGGATATTTTACGTTAGAGGGTTGTTGTGATAGCATCTCTTGATCAATACATTGCTCTTGTTCGCTCTTAAAACCTTCAGTTAGTACTTTGTATACACGTGTTCTCAACGTATCTAATTTACCGCAATATGGGTTGAAAACAAACTATTTATCTATGTACGGGTCTATGTGTCGTTATCAACTGCAAAACGAAACAAATATATCACGATACATATCGTATAATGACACAGATATTAAAATAGTTATCGTGTTGTGACTCCTAATAATGTTACACCAATGGTATCGCGATTCAACTATAACAATATAGATCATATCGTGACTCGGGAATCGTGATGCATATAGTATCGTGGGGTACGTATCGTTATCGAGATTATTGTACTGTGTAGTGACTTGTTATATCGTTAAAAGATAAGTTATTATGTAGCGTAGGTCCCAGCCCTCATGACTGCTCAAAACACTTTCTCTGGCAAACCCTGCTTGATAAAAACACCATGTCGATGTCTCTGGAAACCATACAGCCACTGTGCAATTAACGCGCAAAGACTATTCGTAAACAAACATCCATTCCTATACGTAACCAGACACTCGTTCACACAGCTGAGTGAACTAGAGCAATGTAAAGTGACTAAACTGTCGACACTGCAGGATGGGACTCCAACCCGGGTTCTCTTTAGTCAACAGTCCGAAACTCTAATTACTGTGCCACAGCGCCGTCGTGGTCCGTCCGTCCGTCCGTCCGTCCGTCCGTCCGTCCGTCCGTCCGTCCGTCCGTCCGTCCGTCCGTCCGTCCGTCCGTCCGTCCGTCCGTCCGTCCGTCCGTCCGTCCGTCCGTCCGTCCGTCCGTCCGTCCGTCCGTCCGTCCGTCCGTCCGTCCGTCCGTCCGTCCGTCCGTCCGTCCGTCCGTCCGTCCGTCCGTCCGTCCGTCCGTCCGTCCGTCCGTCCGTCCGTCCGTCCGTCCGTCCGTCCGTCCGTCTCCCCTCCTCTGCCCTCTCCCGCTGCGCTCCCGCCCGGCCTCGCCAGCCACTTGGCCGCCGGCGACGACGCAGCCTCCGCCGAGGCCGGCTGGCGGCGCAGGAAGCCTCGGACCGCAGCAGTTCGTTTCCATTGTGCCGCCATTTGCACGTCAATATTTCAATTACGGCTAACGTCCTTACGCGCCGGGTAATGTGTCGTCTCGAAAGATTGATATGATATCGGATAATTTGGACGTGCGGCGCAGCAATAACAGAGACGGGGATGAGGAGGACGCTAGCGGACGGCGGAGGGCCGGGAGACGGCGGCACGACGGAGGAGTGGCAGGCAGCTGCGGCCTGGAGATCACGTCGCTTATGGCATCTCGCGAGTGACGTCGTCTTGAGCACTCGCTTCTGCGTATGAATACGTTTGAAAACAAGATAACTTAATTTCAATAACTGCGCTTATCTGTGCGGCTATTTGTGAGTGTGAATATGAAATCATAACCCTACCTCTATAACCCCGACTGTAAGTCTGGCATAGCTATATTGTCTCGTTGCGCGCATGTGGTTTAGTCATTATAGTCCGTTCTGCGCAACTTCCGGTAGAAACTAACTTTAAATATGTAACACTCCAATAGAGTATCTAAGTGGTTAATGCTCTTGTCGAATAGTAGGGATTATTGTAGGAAAGTCAGGTCATCTTTCGGATAGTAGCATAAGTAATATTAAGACTTATATCGAAAACATATTTCGAATTTTTTAATATTTTCGTTTAATATTATTACGAGTATTTCTCAAAGAAACAGTTCGATTTAAATAAACACAGTGTGGTCGATGTTTAAAATAATTGACTTCGTCGCTTTTGTTAGCTGAAGATATTTTCGTATTTTAAACAACTGAGCCTTATAGCATTGCAATTTAATGCAAATCACTTAGTGGAACATCGAACAGTTGGGTATTATTGGCCTATATTAAGATAGGCAAATGTCCAACCCATCTTTTAGTTTTACGTTATATGCACTTCCAGTGTTCAGTTAAGGTTTGTGGGGTGTGTGGAAAAAAAGATGTCACATCCCGGCAGTAGATATTAATAGGAATTTGCGTGCAAAGGTTCATGCCGTTTGCGGTATTCATCATCTAAGGAAAAGATAGGATGAAAAAGATAAACTTTTGAGTCTGCGTACTTCCGACAAGAGGCACCAGCTTTCGGCATATTTTACATTATATTTATATATATATATATATATATATATATATATATATATATATATATATATATATATATATATATATATATATATATCTACATATCAGACTACAACATCAGACTGCAAAGCATAGACCGTATAACGTAGATGTTTAAATGTCTATACGGATTTCAACGAGGACAATGTGACAAGACATTGCCAGTCGTGTTTCGTTGACGTGTTTGGAGACAGCATTGTGCCCGAGTTGCCGGCAGTGCCGAGTGACGCCGCTACAACTGGTGGGTTGACGCGACCGCGGCGCCGACCCGTTCAGCCAGCGCCGCCATTGATGCAGCTGCGTCCCAACCGGAAATCGCGTCATTACGTACAGAGCGACCTGACGCAAGAGGAGGAAACGCGCAAAATTAACTTCAATCGGCGCTTGTCAGCCAAGACAAACATATTTAGCGACAGAGGCGAGCGCCATAGATTACTGTTGTTCATTAACAATAGCGACGTATGTTGACGTCTCGGACAGGACAATGGGGCGTCTGTGTATATACATAGGGGTGGCGAAGTGGGTCGTTTTGTAGTAATGAGTGCGAGGACGTTATAAAATATGCAATTCAGGCATATGATGCTTTCTGCAGGTCTTGTTATAGTGTGATGTCATAAACATAGGTAGTATTATATTCACAAGAATGTGTGTGTGTGAGTGTAATATATATATATATATATATATATATATATATATATATATATATATATAATTTATAATATATATATAAATTATATAAAAATACCGTAAGTATGTAACTATTTTATTTATAAATGTATGCATATATATATATATATATATATATATATATATATATATATATATATATATATATATATATACATATATATATATACATATATATATATACTGTATATATATATATATGTTTATATGTATATATATAATGTCAAGATGCTTAAGCAGAGTTATTAGGATAGTTATTTTGTTTCACCACCGTCATATGCAATTAAGAAACTATGGCAGTATATACTGCAGTTTTTGCAGTTATTAAAACACTGCTACTATAACAATAATACTTATCATTAATCACAGTAGTAACAACAATTAAACATAAGTTATTTGTATATCCGCATCAGCTACGCAATATTTCACGAGATGTTTGCGCTGCGACGGATGATACGGCGGCCATGTTGTCAGTCTATTCTGGGTGTCGACGTGTCACCCTGCCATTAGTGGCCGGGAGCGAGGTACGTGATGCATGAGGTGTCGTGAGGCTGCAGGTGTGTGTCTAGAGGAGACAGCGGGGCACCGTGTGAAAAGCTCACTCGTCTTTATAATCGTCTCCCCGCGGATGGTGCGTGTGTAGGTTATGGTTCGGACAATGCTGGAAAAAGTCTCCACAGAAAATACATATATGTTTGTAACATCCAGTGATGTAACAAACTGAAGTATATGTCTGTAACATCCAGTGATGTAACAAACTGAAGTATATGTCTGTAACATCCAGTGATGTAACAAACTGAAGTATATGTCTGTAACATCCAGTGGTGTAACAAACTGAAGTATATGTTTGTAACATCCAGTGATGTAACAAACTGAAGTATATGTCTGTAACATCCAGTGATGTAACAAACTGAAGTATATGTTTGTAACATCCAGTGATGTAACAAACTGAAGTATATGTTTGTAACATCCAGTGATGTAACAAACTGAAGTATATGTCTGTAACATCCAGTGATGTAACAAACTGAAGTATATGTCTGTAACATCCAGTGGTGTAACAAACTGAAGTATATGTTTGTAACATCCAGTGATGTAACAAACTGAAGTATATGTCTGTAACATCCAGTGATGTAACAAACTGAAGTATATGTTTGTAACATCCAGTGATGTAACAAACTGAAGTATATGTTTGTAACATCCAGTGATGTAACAAACTGAAGTATATGTCTGTAACATCCAGTGGTGTAACAAACTGAAGTATATGTTTGTAACATCCAGTGATGTAACAAACTGAAGTATATGTTTGTAACATCCAGTGGTGTAACAAACTGAAGTATATGTTTGTAACATCCAGTGATGTAACAAACTGAAGTATATGTCTGTAACATCCAGTGATGTAACAAACTGAAGTATATGTTTGTAACATCCAGTGATGTAACAAACTGAAGTATATGTTTGTAACATCCATTTGTATAACAAACTGAAGTATATGTTTGTAACATCCAGTGATGTAACAAACTGAAGTATATGTCTGTAACATCCAGTGATGTAACAAACTGACGTAATTCACAGAAGGTGTATATTGAGTAAAAAATGTGCGGTGGTTGCACATAGAGAGCGAATCGTTCAATGACAACGCTCGCATCCAATCAAGAAATGCACTCGTACAATACAACTGAGGCATTTTCCGGTTTTGCACGTTACTGATGCGAATGTTCGCATTCTGCGTTTGGAATTACCCTTTGCCAATCGGTTTCGATTCACGTTGTGTAGAGATTTTTGTTGTTTGCGGGTTGACTCCGGGACCAGTCGACCAGGCATGAACGCGCCGAGGCCGCATAAATAATAAAACGCGAGCGACTTGGTTCGGTCGAGTTCGGGGACGATGAGCGCTCTCGCGAAACGGTCTTGAAAGCGTCGTCCGAATACGCGTCTGTCGGCGCGGGTTCGCGCGAGCGGACACGCGCGCGCATGCGTTCGCCCGGTCGCACGTGCGCGCGCGTGGGGCGGACCGACCGACAGTGGCGCCGCCTGGTGAGGTGGTCGCCGCCGCGGCCGCTGCTGCTGCTTGAGGTGGCTGGCGCGGTACGGCCCGCCCAGCGCCACGGCCGCCGAGAACAGAAGGCTTAATTCGATTCCTCTTTCGAGCATCGCCGCAGTCATCAGCGGTCGTCGTTGTGCCTGCAATTATCCCGTGTGCGTCGGGCACGTGTCTGCCGCCGACCACCGGGCTGTCATCGTGCCGCAGTCGCTACTGTCGCCGACGACGCCGGACGTTGAGTTCCCGTCTCCTTCGCCAGACGTCGATTCGTTGATAGCCGCGTTGTTCACTTTGTTACGTCGATCGGACTTGTGGAGTTGACGACATACGGTTGGTTGTTGTTCTGTGTCGGTGTCGGTGTTTCGGACCTGTATCGTCGCCCAGCCGAGCCGGGGCCGGCGCGGCCTCTTCATGTGTACCTACCTACCGGGCGTCGATGCTCACTTCATCGGCGGCGGCGGCACGGCGGTGAACATGAAGTCTCAGTCGCTCGGGCTGCTGCATCACCCGGGGTCGGGGCCCATGGCCGCCCGCTACCCGCCCACTTACCGGGGCACGGACTCCATGAGGCGCTCCATGACCCTCTCGCACGCCGGGCCGGTACGTATAGCTACAGCTACAGCTACAGCTACAGCTACAGCTACAGCTACAGCTACAGCTACAGCTACAGCTACAGCTACAGGCCGACACAGGCCGCCACACGGCCGGGTGTCGAGAATATCTAGTACATAATATATTACATATTGTATAATAGCGTATATATATATATATATATATATATATATATATATATATATATATATATATATATATATAGGCATATGAGAGGATGTAATGATTGATTAGGTCGTGTGGAATGTAGACGAAAATATATACGATAATATATATATAATATATATATATATATATATATATATATAATATATATATATATATTTATTTATTTATTTATTTATTTATTTATTTATTTATTTATTTATTTATTTATTTATTTATTTATTTATTTATTTATTTATTTATTTATTTATTTATTTATTTATTTATTTATTTATTTATTTATTTATTTATTTATTTATTTATTTATTTATTTATTTATTTATTTAT
>OZ024860.1:41794852-41799852 GCA_964017155.1 Oasisia sp. SBJ-2009
TCCAGTCGTGGCTGCAGGAGGCGGAGAAGCAAGCGCGCGACAACAAGATGGCGGTCGACGTGTTCAGCGGCGTCAACGACAAGAAACGCAAGCGCACGTCGATAGCGGCGCCTGAGAAGCGCTCCCTGGAGGCGTACTTCGCCATCCAGCCGCGTCCTTCCGGCGAGAAGATCGCGCAGATCGCCGAGAAGTTGGACCTCAAGAAGAACGTTGTGCGCGTGTGGTTCTGCAACCAGCGGCAGAAACAGAAGCGGATGAAGTTCTCGGCGATGGCCATGTCTCCGCACTAGTGTCGTCCTCCGACACGGCGGCGGAGGTATTACGTGGCGGAGGCAGCCGGGACTGCGTTTATTCGTGTGTGCGTGCGTGTGTGCGGTGTGGATGCGTGGGGGAATGCGTGCGTATGTGCGTGGGCGTCAATTTCTTGAACACAGTGTGAGGTTGCACGTAGCACTGCCTCGGGTATCCGGCATCTTTATGAACCGCGAGGAGTCGCTATAATTGTGTCACGTTTACAGGGAAAATTCGGAATGATCTATTCTGTGGTTTATAACAGTAGGAAATTGTGTTACCTGGGTAGGCAGTTTGGCAACAATCACGTGGAATTAACGAGGAAATATTATCATGGACAATGAATTTGTTTTAATTACAAATAATGGTGCAAATTGTAAATTATTTAAAGGCTTCACACAGTGGGAACAAACAATTAACTATATACACCCGTCCCGTAAACGTTCATGTCCGTGGGAGGTCACTTTCAAATGTCAGCCGTGTGTGCGACCTGAACATTTATACGTACCATGTGTGTTCATATCTGTACGTTTGTAAATATTTATGTGCACACGCATGCGTACAAATATGCATATAATATGTATATATGTAAGTATGCATGCACGTCGTCACGCATGTACGCACACATATAATACAAATATGCATAGGGGAATAAGCGAATAATTAACGACCAAAGATATTGACTGATTTAAAATTTACTTCATTGCGAGAAGGTGCACAGGAGTGTTAAAAATCGTTGAGGTTCGTGACTCGTCAGGTGAATATTGTGACATTTTACAAATGTGACTTTCGACTTTAGACATTATTACGTTTGACGAATGCGACATTTTATATACGCGACGTTCGACAGCTGACAACTATTACGTTTGACGATTGTAACATTTTACAGTTGTAATATTCAACACGATTTTAAGCACCCACCTTGCGGAAGGTATATTGTAAATAGTTTTAATTTTTATACCTTTATTTACGATATCAAAGTTAATGTTTGTAACAAATGAACGTGTGTCGGGTGAAGGAAGGACGTTGCTGTTACGTAGTTGTATTCAAAGTGGTATATTTTTATTTTAGAACGGCGCAAGAGTGGCATTTATTTACAATGTGAGTGGCATTTATTTACAATGTGCCGTCGACTGTTCTAGTCATGTTCTCTAGTCACATTCCAATATACATATAATGTTTATTTGCGACATCCGTACATTTTATATTATTATTATTATTTTATCTCGTTAGATGAAGAGGTACGAATTATTATAATCGATGACACCTCAATAACACTTTACTCGCACCAAAGAAGTCTTGTTTCTTTTACAAACCAGGACCGAAATAATAATAATAATAACATTCGTGAAAGTTATCAAAATGCACAACAATCTTGCTGCGCCAGAATCTGGTGAATTCGTTGGTTAAACATTATTTATTATACATGCGATAGAGGTGTGTTATTCATTTGTAAATCAGACGTGGAAATATGTGTCGAATAACATAAACATACGGTGTATGTATATGCAGGAATCGTGTGGGCATATGCGTGTGTACGTTTTTATAACGCACCTGTACAGAAATACGTGTAACATTATTTACGTTCGTGTGTGGTTGAAAATGCTTGCGGTGAATCTTTTACTGTGCAACATCTTCTGATTTTGCAACGCACATTTTACGGTAACGCGCGATCTCAAGACAGCTCAAAAAAGCGCGTTTCTTTCAAGTCACCGACCACTTGTATATAACAATAGATACACAACTCAGACTGGTCCTGTTCAACGCCTGTGATTTATATTAGTCTTCGCTCGTCGAGGTAATCGTTACTCCATCTAGTCAGACTTTAGTCAGTTGGTCAACCTGTTTTGGTTTTGTTGTGTTTTGTGGGCGGCGACTAAAAGAGAGCGAATCACAAGTAAAATAAAGATAAGCAAGTAGGACATATAACGGTTCACAAATACTCGTTAATATATCATGGATTGTACGACATGTATGTGCAATACTATTGTGTGTAGGGATGTCAATAAGATTGACAGAATGAAACACTATTTACGTGTTACATTATTGTAACATTAATATTATGTTCTAACAACGTGACTTGTCATTTTACACTTACTCGTCGCGATTTTGTCATCCTAGCCATCATCATAATAATCATCGTCATCGTCACTATAATCGACACCGTTATCGTCCAAGCGCGATCATGCCGGGAGTCATTGAACCCCTGGTTCCGTGTCGCTCTACCTCCCTGTTCCAAGAGCAGTCGGAACTCGACCGGAAGTCTACCTTACGACTTCCGGTTTATTCCTAGTCTCTCTGTTATCGCTACAATGTGTTTACTTATTTATTTTTGTTACGGTACAAGCGTTCTGAGTTGTCTTCACGCGATGGGTGAAACCACGCATACATTCCTCTACTCTGTGAATAAAGTCGCCGTCGAATATACTTACTGGTCAGACTTATCGATGTATTCGTGAAAACATGTACACTTAAACGAGCATACGTATGATTACCTGTACGCATGCACGTAGCGCGCGCACACATACGCACACACACATACACACGCCCGCACGCACAAACACACACGCACACGCACACACGCACACGCACACACACACACACACACACACACACACACATCATTCATATAAATACATACACGCACGCACGCACGCACGCACGCAACACGTTTATTTACATCTACATATCGACAAGAACATGACATCATATGTAGTAATAATAATATTTTTATTCCGTTATTTATAACAAACAATTCTACATACAACATACCATAGATATAAAACAAGATATATCTACATTTATATCTATGATGTTTCTATATTTATATCTATGTACAGACTAATCTACGTAAATGCTTTCTAAATAAGAAACATAAGATGATTTACTTAATATTATTACTAAAATTCAAAACACATAAATGAAATTTCATAACCTTTAGTAGCACATTTGTTTAGGAGATTCATTGCGAGTCTTCGGAGACTTCGGAGACAACGAATATGATTAAATTAAAGGTTCGTTAAAAGCAAGTGACATGGATCCTGATGACACAACTGCCTCTCCCGACTGTTGCCACACAGCCGTCAAGAGACGGCAGCTGTTTAGTTCTGCGTCTGGCTCCATTTGACGTAAATCCAATACCGTCAGGTCGTCCCAAATGACTCGCGCTCTCAACACTTCCGGTCTTGCGCAAAGAGACTGAGTGTAATTTACAGACAAATATGATTGTTCCGAAATTAAAAGAAAGATTCCTGTTTTATGGATTTAGCAAATGCTGTTTCCATGCATTATTTATCACCTTTGCAGATCATGTCACGTTCATTGTCAACATTACGTTTTACCTACGCGTGTAAACTTTATATACGTCGTGTATCAAACCTATTGTTTCGCTGTCCTGAGAGACATATTTATTAATAAAACGTATCAAGAAATACAAAATCGATTAAATTGCTTCAGTGCATTCATAAAGTTATCTTGCCCATTATTGTTCACTTAGAGAACCGCATTCGTTTAAGTAATAATATTGTGTTAGATATTACATGGATAATCATTGTATGTGAATAACTATTCCGTATGAATAACCATTCCATGTGAATAATCATTAATTTTAGAAAACCACATTCGTTCAAGTAATATTTAGATAACCACATTCGTTCAAGTACTACTGTGTTAGATTACATGAATAACCATTCTATGTGAATAACCATTTCGTAACAATCATGTCCGCCAGCCGTTTCTATGTATTGAAGATAATTTCCTTCTTCAATTCTAATAATTTATATCCTCACATCATTTGTGCCTTGAACTATAATCATAGGCATAGGCCTGTTTAATTACAGTTAACCAAACCAGATTATGATACCGAGAATGCGTTATCTACGTTGATTAGTTTTATTTGTCTTAACTACGAAACAACTGAAGAGTACTATTAAAGGAATGTTCTCCTATTACAACATAATTTATCTTAGAAAAACAATTGCAGCATGCGACATTCTAATGAAGGATACATTTAAAGAGCAGACTTTCATTTTGAAGTAAATACGCGGTGGAATTAGGTCAAATTTACTCGGATGTTTACGAACACAACAGAGCCTAACATATTGCTACTCGTTGTAAAAATATTTCCACATCGACATCGGCGACGGTAGGGTTAACGTTCCCACACCTCGCTTAATGTCATGGGCAGCGGAGGGAAGGTCCCATGGCTACGGGACGGGCTTAAATAAACCGCAGCGACGCTAGTGTCTGTTATTAAATATTGACGCGCGACCGACCGGCGCCATTGCGAATTCATGGTAAATAAACACCTACGCCAGAAATGGCTTCAGTCACGGTCGATGTGTTGTTGTAATAGTTGGTAATAACCGTAGTTGTTGCCTTTGCCAATGAGTAATGATGATACCGGTTTCCGTATATGGCTAATTCCTGTTACGGATAAGTCCCAGTCTATTAGGATAACGCGTTGTGATTAACTATTTATTTCGACGTAATTCCGGCTATTGGAGAGCTATAGATAGAAGTAGGGTTTTAATAATGTATATATTTATTTGGACTAAAGAAATCGGCCTGTCTCCTTTGCTATATATAGTCTATAACGTAGCTCTAGTTATTTTCGGACAACTCGCACGTACAGTAAGTTACCTGTGTATAACGTACATTGGACAACAGTTCATATATGTATGTTGTACATTTATAGCACAATCCTTATG
>OZ024860.1:41812352-41822352 GCA_964017155.1 Oasisia sp. SBJ-2009
TGACTGTCTGAACGAATCCCCCCGAGGTATATTAAAGTACCTCCAGTGTCATTATTGTTATCATTGTATTGATCCGATGTGTAGACATCGACATCTGACGACACTCTCTCCCTCTCTCCTCTCTCTCTTACCTCCATCTATCACCCCGTCTATCCCCTCCCTGTCTCTCCCTATCGCTCTCTCCCTTCCCTCTTCCCTCTCCAAGCGAAAGTAATTTCATCTGATCCATGTCCTCGACTATCTGAGATGGACCATTAGAACAATGGAACACATTCAGCACAGCGACGGTTCCTGATAATATTATCTGATCAACTACGCTGGATAAAATCAGTAAAAGCAGAACAGCCACTTATACTTTATCTATTATTTACAATATCACGGCGTCTAAACAGAATAATTAATGACCGTATCGTAACTAGGAGTAGAACAATACATTAAGTATATCTATCTGGGACACGAGAGCACCATATCAAATGGACCATCGTCATGAAAGGATCATTGACACGTATGACATATGTAATGGAAGGATCACTGTCATGTATGTGTTTAGTGAAAGGATCATTGTCATTAATGCTCTATAAGACCACATGATCGTTGACATTGTACGAATTATACAATGTGCGTTGATATAATATTGATATAATTATGCAAAACATATAATAATGTACGGATCGGTGACATGTGCGATCTATAATTAACGTATCTTCGAAATATAATTATACAACACGAACGTTCAACGCAGCATCCCCGATCTACGTTTGCAAATGAGGAATGTTCTGACTGTCGTTTTCTAGAACAAATATTTTGTGCGTGTGCGTGTGCGTGTGCGTGCTTGTGTGCGTGTGTGTGTGTGTGCGTGCGTGTGTGTGTGTGTGTGTGTGCGTGTGTGTGTGTATGTGTGTGTGTGTGCCTGTGCGTGTGTGTGATTGCCTGTGTGACTCTCTTATTATTCTTTGACGTAGTTCAGCTCCTCCTGTGTGTGTGTGTGTGTGTGTGTGTGTGTGTGTGTGTGTGTGTGTGCGTGTGTGTGTGCATGTGTGTGTGTGTGTGTGTGTGTGTGTGTGTGTGTGTGTGTGTGTGTGTGTGTGTGTGTCTCTGTGTGTGCGTGTGTGTGTGTGCCTGTGTGTGCGTGTGCGTGCGTGTGCGTGTGCGTGTGTGCCTGTGCGTGTGTGTGATTGCCTGTGTGACTCTCTTATTATTCTTTGACGTAGTTCAGCTCCTCTCATGCGTGACTGTCCATCGCCCACCTCTATAGACGTAGTAGATTGTTCCAAACATTGCACCAACTCAACCGTGTCATACATTACCTCAGACAAAGGTATTTACGTTATGATGTTTGCGCTTGGCAAAGAACGCAAATTGGATAACGTTGATAAAACAGTTCGGTGCACCTTGTAGCATTTGGCAACGAGGCCCGTAGGTGATTAACCTAACCTGACCTGATGACTGTCATCTTTGGGTGACTGCTGTTTGTACTACATCGCCGACACCTACTGGTCGTGTGTCACAGACCTAGTCAAGACACTGCTTCAACGGAGACATGATTGTGTCGCCTTCTTCATCTTCCACGTCTCTAGTGTATTCTTCCTCCTCTCCCTCTCCAGGAGTTTGTCACAATAGCACGTCTAAGTTACCTTTGTCTTTCTCTTCCCCTTCGCCTTGTTCGTCATATTTCGTCCTCGCCGTCGCTCTCGCCTTATGCTGCGTCTTCTTCATCGTTGTCTTCTTGTTTTTATCTTCTTCTTCTGTCTCAGGGAACAAGCCTCACTAGTCGCCTGTGTCTGGCCGGATGTCTCCGACTCGTCTGTGTTTTGTCCTATCTATATTTTGTGTCAACCTTGGCATTTGATTGACAGTTTAGTTCGGACAACGTTTCTGTTTTTTGTCCTCGTTATATTTTGTGTCAGCTTTAGCATGTTCGATTCATCATTTGATTGACAGTTTGTTCGGCCAACGTTGCAACATTGCCCGATGGACAATCAATTACATTTATTAACGAATCAGACATTATTGAAGACATTATTGAAAAATATATGACAACAGATACAATCATTCCGTTTCAACTTGCATTTCATAACAATGCCAAGTATAAAGAATACGTTATGAAAGAGGCTCTTAGATAGTTGCGTGCTGCAGTTACAACTTTTTACGCCGCCAAATTTGTGCACGTAGTATGCATCATATTTTTATGTTTATTCGCCTTGCGAAATTAGAAACATTCAATTTGAAGTGATTTTTTTCATATATCCTTTTTAACTTTTCTAAGCGATTAGTTACTGTTAACTCTTTCAGTGACACAATATCAACAACAATTTCTCATCAAGACGATTCTAACAGAAACACAATTTCTAAGATAATTTTCTAATAATAATAATAAAAATAATATGACCAACGTCTACTGCGCCTAACTCTTTGGAAGCCGTGCCCAAAGGCACACCAAGACACAAATGTTGAACAATCTCAAAGTCGCTATATATTCCGGATAAATACCCCAGTGAGCTATGACAGATAGACTAGGTTATTGAGGTACGTGTTTAAATGACGATGAAATGCTGCAATAGTTTCAATTGATCTAACACTAAAAAGAAGCACATTCCAAAGAATGGATGAAGCTACAGAAAAAATCCCTTGTCTCGATGTTCGTATTTCCTCAAAGGGGCAACATATAAATCAGACCTAGATGCTATAGAAACTGGACAGATTTTCTGACAGTAATAAGCAGTGAATGTAAATACAATGTCTGCTTACGTGAACATGCCTGGTAAATAAGAGTACAGATGATATAGTACTGGACAGGACGCCAATGAAAATATTTTAGGCGTAAACATAGAACGAGTGAGACTTGACCTAGTCACACCTATCGCTAAGCAATTCGGAAATCGACTTGTCTTGAATACAAATACATTGCAAACGTAACAGTGTCACGATATCCGGGAATTCTTTTTTCTGTAGACCAGTAAAAATCGTCGTAACTAAAGTACAAAGGACCACCTGGGAATGAACCAATCGTAAAACATTTCATTGTAATGCAGGCCACGTCATCACAGGCCCTCGATTGTAGTACGTCATTCAGAGTTAAACAATCGTGTAACACATTTCAGTTTTGGACGAGCTTCACGGTTGCTTTGAAGTTATATACGGTCTAAATAGATCGTGACCTAATCATCAGTATGACTGGGAATAATGAAAATGTTGCTCACATTCCGAAAGAGGTCACTCAGTCCGTCGTCCAATCATTCAGTCGGTCGGTCTATCGGTCAGTCGGTCAGTCAGTTGGTCAGTTTATTGTGGTTTCAAATACTAATTATCATATAGGTAGCCTAATGCAATTAACAAGTATAAAACGATTTTCTTTATTTTTGGTTTTAAACATGAATTAAATAATAACCACTTAATCAATATGATTCTATCTCACTTGGAATACTTGCATCGCGTCGCATCGCATTGTATTATATTATTTTATAATAATATCTATATCAGAATATATATATATATATATATATATATATATAGATATATATATATATATATACACACATTTTATTATATGCACATATATATATATATATTTATATATTATGATATATATATTATTATACAATAAAATATTATTTTATAATACACACACACACACACACACACACACACACACACACACACACACACACACACACACACACACACACATATATATATATATATATATATATATTATAAAATAAAATAATGCATTATGATTAGTGAAACCTCGTGGGCGGACACAACCAACGCGGTTATATGTGTGTGTATGTATGTATGTATGTATGTATGTATGTATGTATGTATGTATGTATGTATGTATGTATGTATGTATGTATGTATGTATGTATGTATGTATGTATGTATGTATGTATGTATGTATGTATGTATGTATGTATGTATGTATGTATGTATGTATGTATGTATGTATATATATATATATATATATATATATATATATATATATATATATATAAACATACATACACACATATAACCGCGTTTGTCGTGTCCGCCCACGGGGTTTCACTAATCACGCGGTACTCCCCGTCCACGAGCCTCTCACCCGGCTGCCGTGGCTGGCGGTGTCGACCGTCGGCCGTCAGCCGGGAGCTGCGGCGTTCCTCGGGGACGTCGCTGCACCGACGTGTCAAACTGGCGCTGACAAACCCGGCGTAAACCACCTGCGCCGGCTGACGACAGCGGCCGGTCGATCACTGCGCCGGGCATAAGTAGGCTGACGGCGCGCGGTGCAGTGCGTGGCCCACGTAGCACGGGTCGCTACGGACAGAGTCTCGTCGCCACGCTGGTTCCCTGAGGGTGCTGGGACTGGTGATAGCCGCTCCCGGGTTGTGTCGGTAGGAGGGAGGTTTGTCAGGAGGCCAAGGAAGGACAGGAAAACGAGAAAAAGACTTATAGGAACAAAACGATCAACGCAAAACCGTAGAGAACTAACAGAACAACGACAATACGAATTGAAAAACCAAAGTACGATACGACAATAAGGACGAAAACGAAGAAGAAAAAAGACGACATTAAAAGATTACGAAAAGTCCAAATAAATAAGGGAAGAATCTTACAGCGAAAAAGATGAAACAGCGCAAGAATTTGGAAGGAAAAAGAGGAATTTGACGAAGACGAAGAGGATGATGAATGAAAAGATAACGATGATAGAGGGAAAATAAGAAAATGTAGGATAAGATGATGAAGTAGAGGAGTCGAACACCGCGACTGGAACAGGGGGCCACAGTTTTAAGGTCACCCGTGGGACTTGCAAAACGTCACCCGAATAGCGAAGTGACTGCAACTTCCAGGCGGAAACTCGCTTCCTGTGCGTTGTTCTCGTTGAAACAACGTGTTACTGTATCAATTTGTGAAGTGGCTAACTGGCCGTACTAATAAGGTGACCGTAATACGAGCGTCGCCTGTGCTAAGGATCGTAAGTCAAACGTAAATAGCAGAAGCGACCACGAGTAATGGTAAGACTGGGCGAGCAATCAATACGGGCCAATGGGACGACAGCCTGGTGTAAGAACAGGAGCAGCCTGTTATTTCAAAATCGATGTATCAACCGACAGTTGCAAGAAACGGATACGAAGAAGACCTCATTCCGAAAACATGACGAATGCAGGTCGTTTATTATAGAAGGATAGTAAAAAATTTGTACAGACATAAATCATGGAAAACAATGAAGGTTTAAAAAGAACGGGAGAAAGATTGATGGACGACGGGTGGAGAGGTTAGAAGGTCAGGCAGGCGGGCGGGCGGGCGGGCGGGCGGGCGGGCTGGCTGGCTGGCTGGCTGGCTGGCTGGCTGGCTGGCTGGCTGGCTGGCTGGCTGGCTGGCTGGCTGGCTGGCTGGCTGGCTGGCTGGCTGGCTGGCTGGCTGGCTGGCTGGCTGGCTGGCTGGCTGGCAGGCAGGCAGGCAGGCAGGCAGGCAAACAAACAAACATAAATAATTTTATTTTTACGCTCCCATCTAAATAGCGCTACACATTGCAGAAAACTAATATTTATTGTCGTCCGCATTGAATGACAGCCTTATACAGCCTCGGGTTTGTCCTATTCACCGCAGAGGTGGAATTGTGAGCAGAACGTCTTCACTAAATGCCTATTCTTGCCACTTTATGATGGTGTATATTATATACAGATTGACAACAGTTGTCGTTGTGACAAGGCAATCTGTCAGTTGTTAAGGTACACACCAGAGCAAGGGAGGGACGGAGCGTGGTAGGGAGGTAGGTAGGTAGGAGGGAGGGAGGTAGAGAGAGAGAGAGAGGGAGAAAGGGAAGGAGAGAGAGAAAGAGAGGGAGATAGGGAGAGATGGAGGAAGGCAGGGAGGAATGAAGGGAGGGTGGGAGTATGAGAGGGTGGGATGGAACGAGAGTGCGACGTAGGGAAATAGTGAGGGATGGAGAAAGTGAGGGAGGAGGCGCGAGGGAGGAGGCGCGAGGGAGGAGGCGCGAGGGAGGAGGCGCGAGGGAGGAGGCGAGAGGGAGGAGGCGCGAGGGAGGAGGCGAGAGGGAGGAGGCGAGAGGGAGGAGGCGAGAGGGAGGAGGCGAGAGGGAGGAGGCGCGAGGGAGGAGGCGAGAGGGAGGAGGCGCGAGGGAGGAGGCGCGAGGGAGGAGGCGAGAGGGAGGAGGCGAGAGGGAGGAGGCGAGAGGGAGGAGGCGAGAGGGAGGAGGCGCGAGGGAGGAGGCGCGAGGGAGGAGGCGAGAGGGAGGAGGCGAGAGGGAGGAGGCGAGAGGGAGGAGGCGAGAGAAGAAAGCATTTACACGTTAACATTGTGAATGGTTGAGTTTGTTATTTTACAATTACAAAATTTATAACAGAAACGACCATATTAACTGCAGTACATCTCAGTAGATTATCTGGAAATCCCACCTCTGGCCGAATTACTCGTTGACTCGGTGATGAAGTTAGGGAGATACTGAACTCAATTACCTGATCGATTAAGTTGGTAGGTGCGAGCACGGATAAGGAAATAAAGACTCCCGGACCCTAGCGGCGTCCCCGTGACGTCACCGTGTCGTCCCCGTGACATCCCTGTAACGTCCCCGTGACGTCCCCGTGATGTCCCCATGTCGTCCCCTCCACTGCCCTTCGACTAAGCCCACTCATTACGCCAGCGTCATTTAACCGCCACCGTCTTCTGCGCCCACTGCGAGTGACGCGTGCTTGTAACACGTTGTCGCCGCGTGTCGTGACGATGTCGTGTCGACGAAGTGTAATTGTCACCATCGTCACCCGCTATCGATGGCACGGGAACAATGGGCGCGTCTTTGTCCTACGACGCGGCGACAACGCGACGTGATTTGCGCCGGATTACCGGGTAATCGGCGACCACTCAATCTAAGCCGCAGTGGCCCGGTCGGCCGGGAGAACGGATGTTTGTGGCACCCCGGGGATGGCGCACGGGACGGAGGCAATTCGATTGGGCAAGGTGTCGAGGCGACTCGACTCGACACAATTACGGCCGTCGTAGCGGGAATGCACCATTTGTTACGGGCGATGTTTACTGGTGTTCCTACCACTGTACTCGTTGACAGAATTTCCCGTAATGTCTTCCTGTGGATGTCACATGGGGTGTGCGTCACTTCCTGTTTGCACAGCAATATAGACCTGCAATCGTGGCGTCACCGGGAGTCTGCGGTAGTAATTATGTTTCGCAAAACATCGGGCCTAATGACATTTATTAAACTTAATAATTAACTTTTTGTCACGTAGCTGTCAAGTTTATCCCCAAGTCACACACAAGTCTCATCAACACGTATGCAAACATGTTACGGTGAACTGGTATTGATTTGACAGTTTGTTTTCTTTTTGATTTTTTGATTTTTATTGTCTTTTTATGGAAAACACTAATATAAAAGTAAAATAAAGGCATGTTCTTATATAACACAGTATCCAATATTCAGGACCGTTCAAAGCGCTTTACACTTTACTTCCCTGACAGACCTGTTCACTAAGACACCGTCTCGGCTTCTCTGGGAAGCATCCAGCCTTATGCTACAATTAATGCGTGGATACTTCTCGTACACATATCCACCACTGTCTATAGCCAGGTACTCGTTTATACAGCTGAGTGAACTGGAGCAATGTAGAGTGAAAACACGTGCCCAAGGTTTTAACACCGCAGCACAGGATTCGAACCCGGGTTCTCGTAGTCGAGAGCCCGAAGCTCTACCCCTGAGCCACTGCGCTCTAATAACATAGCACACAAATGTATGGCCATACAAATAGGACAGTAATGTTCCAATGTATCAAGGTAAGGTGTATTATACATTAATTCAGATATTTTTCACCTATTGTTTGCTTTCACCTTCATTTTAATGAATTGAAAGTCCTCTTATGCACCTTATTGTGAATGTTATCAAATTATTATTTATAGAATCTGCGTAAGCCATTTCTCACCAAACAAATTTGAACAAAGCCAGCAATACGGCTAATTTCGACCACGAGGTGGCGCTGTAGGTCACCAGGGACGCTGTTCAATTCGGGTCTCATCATAAAATCTTCAGACCCCAAATAATAGACGCATGCAGAATGTCACAACTATGTAGCAAAATGCCCACTCTTGCCTATGTTAGATGCTAATCCGTCTAAATACCAGTCGGTGTCAATCACCTTTTTTAAGTTTACGTAATATGACGTCACGCTGGTTTCTATCCTGACTCATTCGCTAGCAGTCAGTACAGCGCATTCCCCAGAGCAGAAATATTACGCATAATCACATGTCACTTTTCACATTTTACTTCTACAGTAATTTCTTATCACCTTTCGACATTTCACATTCAAAACGGAGAGTGCAGTTTTCGCGCTCGTGTCTTAATACGAATCCGATCTGGTCTGATCTGGTCTGATTGGGTCGGGCGAAAATTGCCAGTGTGATTCACGCTTACGTGAAACTGTTCCCAGGTGTATTTAAGGTTGTTTTGTTCGCGCCACAGAACCGCCACATAGATACTGAGAGACATAATTTTCACTTTTTTGAATACATTATTTTTAACGTATTCCTTCATCGTGTTACCGACGATTTGAACGGCGTGTCACGAAGCCAACAGAACATGATAACGACAACATATGCATAGATTAGTCGATACATAGAACGTGACAAGAGCTGGCAACTAAATAAATAGTAACTGCGCATGCGTAATGAGCAATACAAAGTTCAGTCAGGCGTAACGATGCGTGCAGCGCGCACCCATGCGTAACGAAACATACACTCTTCTAACGTGATTTAGCAGAAATGTCATGCATGGCAACAAGCACCAAATATCATGTTGTCAGTGAAGGTCTCCATGTCCTTGGGCTGTAACCCTGTCACGTGCTTCTTCCCCTTAGCAATAACCTAAGCCACGCCCACAACAAAACAAATAAGATTATTTGACTAAAAGTAATATAAATTATCTTCCTATCATCGTCCAGAAATCCGGTGCTGAATCATCAATATGAAAACAATGCCTTTAGTTTCAGCCGAGTCAGAGTCGAAACCATTTACCAATTACGTAAAACCTTTTGAGTTGATGGGACACATTATGTGATGGCTAATGAGCTTAATTATATGGACATCGTTTGAGCATTCAGTGCCGGTTTTGAAGCATCTAATGGCAATCACCTGTTGATCTCTATAATGACAACAGTGATTATCATCCACCCATAAGTTTTAAATGGCGCTTAAGCAAAAAGGTATTGCTGGAATTCTAAGGGAAATATGAAGACATGTTTCAATTAAGAACACGTGTGCGGAGCTATCCTAAAAGTGTCCGATTTGATCGAGGTAAATGTAAAACAGCGTTCGTTGACGATGTGTTTGCCATAATGTCAACGCGCGACAATGGATTTCTTACAGGCTAAATATGTCGTGCATATAGATATCTACAAATGCCTTGTCTGTTAAACAAAACAGTGAATAATTGCCAAAAAAAGTCGAAATAACGTTACAAACATTGGACGGGCTCAATATTTGCGACATTATATGGAAACAAAATCTGTGAAAAACTCGAATCGACCAAGAAACCTTGCGTAACTCGTCCATTCCCCAGCGGTGAAGTATTACGCGGAAACACGTGTCACTTTCGACAATTTACATCCACAGCAATTCCCCATTATGTGTCGCCGTTTCACATTCAGAACGCGGGCCGCAGTTTTCGCGCGCGCGAGATCTTGACGCGTCTTAATGCGGACGGGGGTGGACAAACTCCGGGCGTGGAAATTGCACGTTAAAAAGCAGTTGGCATGCGCTGGACGTAATGGGTTCCGACTCGGCGTGATGGGTGATGTCTCCTCGAGGTCCGGTCCCTCGTCGAGCCAACTGATGGGCTAACCGACACAACGCGCCACATCGATCTTTATTACGGCCTCGTCAGAGCCGCACTTTATCATTGGCGCTTAATGAGCTTTAGAGAGGCGCGTGCCACGTTGAGGGCGATGGAGAGATGGAGAGATGGACGGAGGGAGAGGCGGAGGAGGGAGGAGTGTCG
>OZ024860.1:41824852-41827352 GCA_964017155.1 Oasisia sp. SBJ-2009
TGCATTTATATTATAATGATGATTAACTACAAAATATCAAAAACAATTAGGGTGTTATGATCGCGTAGCATAGACAACGCAACACGTATAGTATAACAATCTTGGAAGGCCAGGGGCCCACGAAAATGCCCGAGCAAATTGGTTCAGATTGAAAGTTCCCGAACCCAGTTGGAAAGCCAAGATTCGGCATTTCTGCCGAACCTTGACCCACCTAGATTTCATGGTTATAATTAAGTTTGCCTAAATGTTATACCCGAATGCATTAGTTCTATCATTAAACGTCATCCCAGGCAGAATTAGATTACGAAAATATTAAGTCTTAACACATCTGCTAGGCCCAAAAAGCGATCCTGTTTACATCAACATACGCTGCTGTATACATTATAATGACAATTATAATATATAGCGCAAGGCCGCACTTCGCAGACTGTCGTTGGTTTTTGGGGCTATAAAACTGCGCTAAGACGCAACATTTTCATAATATAAATAAGCCTGAGATTATGCTGAAGGATGACACCAAAGCGGTGAATATTAAATGTAGGCAAACTATTGTGATATTGGCGAAATCGAGGCGGGTCCGGATTCGAGACAACTTTGGACAATGAAAGTTACATATAGCCTACGTTTTATTTGAATTTCTTTGGTCCAATGAGCTTAGCAGGCTGGGGTAAATATGTCCTACGCCCTGTGTGTTTTAATGTGTAATGGACATTACAGAAGTGTGATTGCATAACTTACTTTAAAGTAGTGGCCATTATTTGGGTGAGGTGTTCATAGAGATTATGTTTATATCCAATATGTTAGCGTAAATATAAATATTAAAATGTTAACCTGAATACCTTTGGTTGCGCATATACCAAGGGCACAAGAATGTGTGGGGCGCATATAGGACCCACGAATATCTTAATCGGCCACTTTGTTCACCTGTATTCACACTAATCATCTCCATCATTTAACTGAAGATAAACGTTTGGACGCTGTTAAAAAACTGACCAATATTTATCATACTTAGATAAAATATTTAAATATACACGGCGTGTCATCTTAACGTTAATTTCACCTGTTAATTATTACTACGAACCAAACATTTGAGATTCATTTTTGATGACCGTAACGTATTGGGTGTCCTTATATAAAACGTATTTTTATTTTGGCATTGTGAGCCACACACAACGACCGCCCGCCCTCTGTCTCGGCCGGCGTGAAATGGATTACGAGAGAGCGGCGCACGCACCACGCGGTTGATCAATAAGACATCATTATTTATTTACATACCCCCGCGCTAAATCGTCTGTTTAGAACGTATGAGTGTTTGATAACGGAATTAATCAAATTAGCTACCTTGGGCCCGCAGTGGCGACGGACGTACTCGGGCCTAGGGGGGTCCCAGGCGCCCATTCTGTCAGACGTCATATGACGTGTGACAGCAACGACTTACTTATGACATTCTCATGGTCATATACATATAGATCAACGATATGACGTCAGCAGTTGTTAGCGCATTATAGGTGTGTTTTTGACCGGTTTATTTGAGCACAGATATCTAGAGAGTGAAGAGTTTACTATCTAATGTAGGTTTAACAAAAATGGTTATTTGTATTAGTTTAATTGGGTGAAATAAATTATATATAAATGGTAATTTGCCAAGTAAAATTACTGAAATTATCGGCTATGAGGTGTTATGGAGAGAAGCAAGGAAAACTGTACATCATTGTACATCGCGCAGTCATGTAAACGTTTAAGTTTTGATAATAACTTGGATTATTAACTCGAATTGCAAAAGAGGATACACAAACGAACTAACTAAGATTCTACACAAGCATAGTGTTTGTCGCTATTTTTATATTAGATCAACCACTATATATATATATATATATATATATATATATATATATATATATATATATATATATATATATATATATATATATATATATATATATATATATATATATGAAGTACCTTAACGCCGAGTTACGTCTGTCATCTAAATTTATTTTGGTGGCCTCAGTTAAGATACAGTGTTTCACATATGCACAATTGTCATACCCATATTGCTAAAACGTAGGACATTATGTTATTTTAGGAAATATAAATTACTGCTGTTAAATTTGGGGTGAGTGGACCCGTACCGAGTGGAAGTAGCATAAAAACTTTAATATCCCTCTGGGGGAATTAACTTGGAGTGTTCGTCTGTTATAATAAAATAGGTGTGCCGGTGTACATACAAATAGATAAATAAATTAAAATAGTCATAACATAGTTATATATTTTAAATAAGTAAAAATAAAATAAATTAATTAAGTAACTTACAAAATAAATAAATAAATGAATAGACTAATTAAACAAATATATTAAATAAATAACTAAAACAATAACAAGCAATAACAATTCTTATCACCCCATGCTCTGGTTCATTCAAAGTCAACGTCAGAAGACAAAGAATCACAACACGGTGGACACATCGGACGTTGACACTGCGTTAATTGTCCTGATACAA
>OZ024860.1:41832352-41839852 GCA_964017155.1 Oasisia sp. SBJ-2009
AGTATTTACAATAATCGGATGTTAAATGTTTATATGTATATAGGCTTGGATCATTGTAGTTTAAGCATAGTTTAAGAATTTTGGTTCCGAGTAAAGTTCTTTCTCTTTTGAAACAATAGAACCCACATGTGTAATCTCCTCCCCGATAGGGTTGAAGGTGCCGGTTGGCAAAATCCTTCCATGACATGGTATGTTTTTATCCAAACCAAATGACTAGTTGATTGTTGTAGATCCCTTTTTTACTATTCGCTGTACTGTTTCGTTTTGCATAACACCACATTTAAACCAAAGCCACAATGTCCTGTTTGTTACGGTTGAGCAGTCGTAGGAGGTGTTGACAGAAACGAGCGGTCCTAGAGACATATACTGAAATGCGCAACAAACAAGATGAAGGTCTAGATCTCCATGAGATGTGTCAACGTTGAACCCCCTGAGACGTGTAGTTGTGCGCAGTGTGAGAACCCATCAGGGAACCCCCGCGTGTACGTTATTTGCAATACTACGGCGTTAGAGAAAAGGCCATCTTTAGTGTCCAACTTTAGTTGTTTTCCACACGTGAAGTATCAGTTTAAATGATATGTCAACAGGTTTACATTATATCCCCCTGTATGACTGACGTTCAGCCACAACGGTCGATGCGGTGTCTATGAAACCCGCTAGAGGGGGTAGCAGTAATTATCTCGCGACACGTTGCCTAGCAACATCTTCGTCAAGCTACTGAATTAAAATAGAGCTACGTGTGTCCTGGTGTTCTGGTGGCTTTAGAGAGCTTTTACTAAGCAACTGGACACTCGATGTGTGGGTCAGTCGGCTGGTACGCTGATGAACATTACAGTTATTTAGAAAGAACCACAATTAGCTGGTTAGCCAATCAAACCAGTATTCCACAGTACGAGGTGTTTTGCTTTTCGGCACGGACCTGTTTTTTTGTAGTTTTAATATTTTCAAATCGTCCGTCCGTCCGTCCGTCCGTCCGTCCGTCCGTCCGTCCGTCCGTCCGTCCGTCCGTCCGTCCGTCCGTCCGTCCGTCCGTCCGTCCGTCCGTCCGTCCGTCCGTCCGTCCGTCCGTCCGTCCGTCCGTCCGTCCGTCCGTCCGTCCGTCCGTCCGTCCGTCCGTCCGTCCGTCCGTCCGTCCGTCCGTCCGTCCGTCCGTCCGTCCGTCCGTCCGTCCGTCCGTCCGTCCGTCCGTCCGTCCGTCCGTCCGTCCGTCCGTCCGTCCGTCCGTCCGTCCGTCCGTCCGTCCGTCCGTCCGTCCGTCCGTCCGTCCGTCCGTCCGTCCGTCCGTCCGTCCGTCCGTCCGTCCGTCCGTCCGTCCGTCCGTCCGTCCGTCCGTCCGTCCGTCCGTCCGTCCGTCCGTCCGTCCGTCCGTCCGTCCGTCCGCCCGCCCGCCCGCCCGCCCGCCCGCCCGCCCGCCCGCCCGCCCGCCCGCCCGCCCGCCCGCCCGCCCGCCCGCCCGCCCGCCCGCCCGCCCGCCCGCCCGCCCGCCCGCCCGTCCGTCCGTCCGTCCGTCCGTCCGTCCGTCCGTCCGTCCGTCCGTCCATATATTTCTCTCCCCCCCTCTCTTGTTACAAGCGTCCGAAGTTCTCATGCGAGAGAGCGCCGCCGAGCTGGTTATTTGTACCGTACACACTGTATCAGTGGTCCCACTGGATCCTATATGAGTCCTGTATGGGTCCTATATGAGTCCTGTATGGGTCCTACATGAGACCTGTGTGGGTCCTATATGAGTCCTGTATAAGTCCTCTACGAGTCCTGTATGGTCCACTGGGTCCTGTGTGAGTCTTGTATGGGTCCTAAGTGAATGTACATTTGAAATGTAACCAATAATTGTTTTCTCTATAGTGAAACTATTTTCCGATGTGTAAACGCATATCTGTACACAGTCAAGCTGATTACGTACACATTGTCGTCGGTTATAATGTACACTACGAAAGTTTTCCTTTGCTGTAACGCCGCCCCAGGTTAACGTGTAGGAAGCAGTCAACAATATAATATGTAGCCAACGTGCGCGGGCTGGCCGTTGTCCAAGGCTGGGAGACGGATTTCCCTAGACTCCAATTTCAGAAATGCGTCTCTACGCAGTGCCTCTAGTGGCTTCTAATTTAGTTACACATAGATCGGGACGTCGTCGCCAGGCGTCAGAACACTCGCGCTTGACCTTTACGAGAGCTCAAACGTAGCTTTCTGTTACTTCCGGGATGGCGCAAAGACGTAACGTAGACACGTCCATGTGTCTTCGCGACGATGACCTTTCGGTGGTTTTCATGCTCATTGAATTGAGCATGAAACCCCCAAAAAGACACGTACGTTGGGAAGCGTTTGGGGGTCAATGGAAACGACGATTGTAAAACGAAGGTCAAGGTAATATGAATGTGTCGTCCGAGAGATAAGGTGTTGTCAATGCCCGTGACAACTATATATATACTGTAGGGGAGTTCTGTACCGTACATGGACATTAAAATAGTATTGTCTGGGCGTGTCTTTGAAGAGGCTACACACAGTGAGAGTAAACAGCACCGCGGACTGACTATGGCATTTGAAAGACGAGGAAAAATTTATTTGGAAGATACGTAATGCACAAAGAGTGTTAGTATGATAAAGCGTGAGGGATATCTTAAATCAAATATTGTTTATGCACCAATCAGTAAATAAGTTTAAAAGTGTTTGGCTTCGTGGAGTTTCATCATAAGATACATATGTGATTTGAAATAATTTGTTGACTGATACCCAATTGAAGTAAAGTACGGGAAAGGATTGTGACAACTTTAACCACACCGTTTGTTCACTAAGTGTGTGTGTGTGTGTGTGTGTGTGAGTGTGTGTGAGCGCGCGTGCGTGCGTGCGTATGTGCGTATGGGGGTTGGCGCATGCGTTCGTGTGTGCGTGCGTTCGTGTATGCATGCGTGCATGCGTATATGCGTGTATAGTTTTCCGTGATAAAAACGACTACATTATTAACCGATGAAATGTCATTCAAATGTTTTTTTAGAAGGAAGTTTTTTTAGACATGCGTGCTATAAATACGCGGAAAGCAGATTTTTCATGTTTTTTTTCTCGATGTTGGTTTAATCTAACACGTCCATTATCCAACGTGGTGCACAGTTATTTTAGAAAAGTACCGGAAACTCCAGAACAAACAAAAATACACATAACCAAATGAAAATGTATCTTCATAGGTAGGCCATAAGAAATATTTAATTGCAAAAAACATACATACACAGTTATGCCATTAAATTGTTGTCGTTGTTTATAATATTGTATTTAATGTTGTAATCACACCCCCATAGGAGGAGTTGCAAGAACACACTATCCACGCTCGACGAAAATTTGTTTATGCGCATCTTCATTGCGCATGCTAGATGACAACCGGAAGTTCACAATCATCAGCCGCGGTACGCAGCGGCTAACTAGTAGTTTTATTTGGTAATGAAGGATTCTGATTATTTTGTACTCGTCATTGGTTTGAAAACAATACGATAACATCTACATGTGTTTCTTAACGTCAGCGTTTTATGGCGCTACTTGACATATTTGTCATATTCTGAAATGGGTTGACTGATATTCATATATGAGAGTAAGCGTGCGTTGATGTTGGTGGGCGCGCACACGATTTTAAGCATCATATGATACTAAAACTTGCATTGTCAAACTGTTAAGATGCGTCTATACTGTTATTCCTTCAAGGGCACAATAGTCAACGGTTTGGCGTTATGCACCTAAAAGAGTTTACACGAACTAACCATTAATTTGCATCTACAATCAAATTGTTCACATCAGTGATTTATTCAGAAATTGGTCTTAAAACTGAAAAAATCTAGCAAACCCACCGACACCCTGAACGCGACCATCTTGGTTGACACAACCAATCAAAACACAGATTCGAGTTACCTTTTGAATCGACCAGAAATGAAACAGTGGTCCAGTGGATTCGTTGGAATTGACAGTCACAGACACAACGCGGATGCCAGACGACCGGATTTGATTGACCTAACCATGAAAGCGACCACCAACAGCCGCCAAATTTCTCCTCACATATCTTACATACATGTACATTATATATACCACGTTACAAAAAAATCACTCCCATTCCTTTAATGAAGCAAATTCACAAAACATATTTCCACCACCAGATATGTAATAGTAATTTTGGACAAAACACTTGATTAATTATCGGAACAATAAATCACTGAAATTATAGCATAATATGAATTGTATATGGGAAATATGTGGTGGTAGAAAAAGGTTTTGTTGCATTAAAATACAAAATTAATATGTTATTGTTTAGCTATTTTTGTTAAAACATCGCTTACGTAATATTGGCTTGCTCGGAGCACACACGGGATGTTTATAGAAATGTTGTTAAAAAGCAATTCAACATCGTCGAACAAAACGTAATTCCCATAATTATAAATCATGTTATATTTCGGGCGATAATATAAGTAAAACACGCTTTAGGCCCTACATTCATTATAACTTTCGTTTATCTTGTGTCATCGATTTGTTGCTACATATGTCGTAAAATCCAACATTTTTTCTAATTGACTAGAAATCAGGAGTATCCAAATGTGTTTACAAGAGAAGAGCGGGGTTTCGATTTGATGCAATCAATGTCGGCGATATTCGGGCATTTTCACTATATTTCACGAACGATAGGTCACCCAAATAAAAATACGACCCATTTTAATAATTACACCATTATAAAGAATCCTACGCTGTCGATTTAGTGATATTAAATGTGTGCTATTTAAGGCTGAGTGAACGACGTGAAGACTGAATGACCAATACATGTCTCAGTTCAGCATCACGTCCAGTCGCTGCTAACAGGTGAAAGCAAGGATCGCGTGAAGAATTTGTGTGGTCGCTGGTTGTGTTTGTCAAGTAGTCGTTCATTGTGGGTACATTTTAATCGAAACGACCCGTGGCTAGGAAAACGGTCGCTCAAGACACAGTGTATGTACTAGATTGATCATTACTATGTATTTTTGGTAATTTAATTAATTATATAGACATACGTATTTTATTATTTATTTTTAAATATTACCTTTAGGCAGCATTCTAGTTATTGTATATTTTTTTAATAGCAGTGTGTTGTGAAGCGCCACACATAATTATGGATGTTGCGCTATATGAAATAAAATATTATTATTATATTACAATAAAACTTATAATTTCCTGCAGATCGTAGTTTTGATAATAATAATTATTATTCTATTCTTTGTAATTAGCTAAACTGTTTCGCGCGTGCGAATGCAGTTAGAAAAGATGATAAATATTCGCGTCTAACAGTATTTTGTGTAATGCTAACTATTGATTTCACAGTAACCGCGGAGCTGTGTGTAGCCAAAGTTGTCGAGTTGCCGTCCATCGAGAGTTGCGTGTTTGTTTTGTGATTTTTTCTTCGTTAATGGAATGCAAGTGAATGTTTTTGTAACTTAGTGTATGTATGTAAGATATATGAGGAAAAGTTTGGCGGCTGTTGGTGGTCGTTTTCATGGTTATGTCAGATAAAGTAAAAGATAGTATGCACAGTTCACGCCGACAAAGTCGACTCCGCTACGTCATTCTCTTTCTAAAATGATATGTTTTTTTTCTTCTGATAAACTGCTGACCTTAAAAATATGATTGTTGTTGTTGGAAATTGTGACTTGTTATTACCTCTATTAGGCCCATATCACCAAAACGTTGACTTTTGTTTCCCTGTCTGTTTCTTTGTTTCCAAAGATACATAAAACCACTCGATAGGAACTACGTGTGTGTAGTTCAAACATTTAATTATAATAATGTGTATTCAAAGCTAGACATCACTCAGTGAAAGTTATAATCTTAGCCTATTTGATTGAATGAGATCTGTGTACAAACACGGTATCACGCACAATCAGTGCTGCCCCCTGGCGTATGGTGTGATAGTTGTTTCCGTGGCGCCATCAATCGGGAAACAGCGGTTTACCTTCGTCTTTCTTAATCAGATAAGTGATAATGAACTGTCTCAAGGATTGCATTATTATGCAGTTTCCCCGCAACTATAGGAAAAACTGTCCCGTGTTATGAGGGGGGAATGCCCCCTTGCAATATTAATGCAATATTAACTAGAACACCAATTTCCTTCACGAAAATAAATAAAATCGCGCTTACTAGAAATATGTATAATATATCAAATTAAAACTCAAAGTAAGACAAACCATACGCAATAACATAATGAAAACATTACAAGAACACACTATTATATTCCATAATGCATATTTCAGTGTAATTCAATAACACTATATTGTATACAAACAAATTGTACAGATGTAGAACATATAATCGTGATTACGATATATGCTATTTATTTGGATCACTGTATAATACAAGTACACATATTTGTAATTAATTACTGAACAAGTTACAAAGTTAAGCATTGAAATAATACCAAATTATTCCAACCATATTTCTTATTGAACGAAATCTTATTTCTAATGTTGCCCTGCGTAATGCATCTGTATAAATGATCTTATAATTGTGTGAACAACTTGGATTAACTGTGACAACCAACATTTGAAAAAAAAAGTCGAGGAAGATCATCATTCAATTTACAGTGATTAAGTTTGTAGACTTGTAGACTTAGACAGCTGCAAACTAGTGGAGACGTAGGGGAAGGGGCGGGTAAAGTGGGCCCCTCGGCCAAAGTGGGCCCTTCTGTCACAGCATTCCTGGTATGCAATGTAGTCACAAAACGGTAGTAGTATTCACAGACCCTTCAGGGGATATCATTGAACGCCGTAATTGTTTCTTTGGCGCGAATGCAAAACGGTGAGTAGCAAATTTGTGTTTTAGGTACTTTTCTTAAAATAATTGATGTGCCTTACAAACATCACCTTTTCGTAAATTGTCAGGGTACATAACTGTAAATGTGGTCCATGGTGCAAATTAATAGGCCATATTTAGTTGAATGAGCAATTTTAGTTTGAAGTGAATATATTAATGCATTAATCTCAAAATAGCGTCCGACCGATCATCTATGGCAGAGGACGAAGTGGGCCCCATGGGGCTACAGTGCGACAAGCTGCATAGAGACCACCTGGATCATTACAGGCAGCCCTTACAAGAAAGACGTCGAGACCACGGCAAAACTGGTAACGTGCCTACAACCAAACGGACCAAAGAAGAGAAGGCACACAAAAGCTGACACCATAAAAGACATACAAGGAAGACAATGACACTTCGTCTTGTTTGTGTTATTCGGATTTTTGTATCCAACAACATAACATGCGAAAGCTGGGTGTATTGTGGGGAGTGTGGCCGGTGGACACACCATGCATGTGCCAGATATGAGCGAAATTTATGTGCCATATTTGCGCCAACGATTAAGTGGCATCGCGTAGTGTTGTGAGGGGCCCACTTTGGCCTCCACGTTTTACAAAATAATAAAATGTGTGTCTTTTAAAAACTCGTCTAACGTATTATATTTATTAAGATACAGTAACTAGACTGTGCATGTACTTAATTAATAGCTAGGTAGTG
>OZ024860.1:41844852-41847352 GCA_964017155.1 Oasisia sp. SBJ-2009
GGATGTTCCACTCCGGGGCTTGGAACGCCGGGGAGCGGGTCCTGTACATCCTCCACACGGGGGAGTGTAACGCCGACTCCGCCTACCGCATCGACTACGGCGCCTATAAAGGACACCTCGCACGACTTGTCACCTCACACCAGAGCATCTGCGGCGAGCCAGGGGAGACGTCGGAGGTCCACGGCCTGACTACAATCCCGGCTCGGGTCTACAACCCACGGTTCAACAGCAGTACGTCACTGGACGGTGAACCCGTCGACACCGTCCTTGCGGACATGGCGGCCGGGAGCAGTTCCTCTCGTGACGTCATCGGGGTGTTCTGTTACGTCAGTGCCTTGCTTGTGTTGGCGTTGTCACGTGACTAGTTGGACATTACCTGCTCCTGGGATGAGCGGAAACGGGGCATTCTATAACGTCGCTAGTGACATAACCGTCGGGGTTTAATAATCGTTTATATTAGCCAGAGGTAGCTTTTTAATACTGATGTAATGTGACTAAAATACACGTCTACTGAAATCGAATTGGTGTTCTTGTGTAAAGGTTTTGACACATATGATCACTACTCAGTAAAGTAACTTGTCCAGTTGTAATACACCACAACTTCCTATGCTTAGCCACTAGGAAGTAGTGATAAGAATCATGCAGATCCATTTTTAGGAAATAAAAACATCCTTTGCTTGAATTAATTCCACATTTTATGCTATGCCACCTGACATTTTGTGCGATATTCCAATGTACTACAACCAATGGATATACAGTTCCACATAAGTCCTATATTGCTGAAAGCATTAAGCCGAATAAGCCAGTGATGTTACAGCTAAAGAACACTAAAATAAAAACCAACAACACTGCAAGTGATGGCAACTGTCTTACTGCAGTCCAACATTTTACTAAAACGAATAGAAATACACTTAACATTCATATATCAAATGCTACATACAACAGTATATAAAAGCAATATAGTAATGTATATCTGTAATCAACTACATATATTGCACATATTCACTAACAATATCGTAATGTAAATTCCTACAAAGGCCAGGCACAATAAGTTTGCATAGTCTTAAATGTAAGAAAATATGTCTGACTGTATAGGCATATTTTTATTCCATATTCTATGGACCTACATAATATCCATGGACCCCCCTGCATATATGGCTAGCAAAATGAAATAGTCAAGTAATCTTTGATTTACTAAACATTGTCAACAATGACAGACCATAGAACATAGCAAAGCCCCTAAAACTTCCACATGTATGTCATGTTAGAAATTACATAATTTAACAAATAACACACTCATGTATAATGGTATTGCACATCTATGGAGCATCTGGACTTTATGCACCTAACATGTTACGAAACACGATATTAAAACATATAAATACAACTAGTACATTTTAACAATATACTACACTAAAGGTAAAATAAATAGTAACAGTAAAATTAATACCTTTTCCAATAAGCTGCGGTATTAAAATATCTAATAATATTGCACGTACCATAGCAGTATCAGTAACATCTATGAAATGCTTGCTTGTGACATAGCACATTTGGGTTAAAATACTAACCATTAATGGTCATCTATGCAGACACAGGAATTGGGTACAGGACACTTCAACATTAATTTGGCATGATGAAGATGGGATTAGCTCTTATATTTAGAAATTAAAATAACAAAAGTTGGTGAAAAACCCTTCACAAGTCAACCAACCCCCATGTCTTTGATCCAGTGGAAAAGCTGAAGTCATGGTGACGTTCAGCCACCCCTCCCCATCTCACAATTTCATCACCTGGGGAAATGTGGCAGAATGTCTGACTCTACCCCCCAATATATTATTTTCCTTCCAGCCCCCCCTGCTTTGACATAGTAAACATTACACCCAGTGAAACAAACCAGTATTACAACAGTCGTACAAAACACATGCACCCATTACAGACTAACACTGGCACATAACTAACATCAAAATATCCAACATAGCGACACAGTGTAAGTAATAACATGTTTGCATAGTTTATAGTAACTTGTATTGCACCTAAATCCCTGGAAACCCACGTCCATAGGTGCATCAAAATATAAGGGCTGACCAATCTTAGAGTTGACAAATATTCAAATTATCAACAGATGGATTGATACGTCATCAATCACCTACTGGTTGGGCAGACAAGACACAGTGGTGACAGTTGATGGGGCCATATGTACATTCAATGCACCTCACTAAATTATTTCACATCACCCCGCTATCTCCTTCTAACCTACATAGTTATAAAATAACTGCTATTCTACATAGTTACAAAATGACTGCACGGCTTGTCACATGCATAGACCTTAATTTCACTAACGACAATATGCCAATGCTATCAAAAGAAATGCCTTATAAGATGAACAGTGAACCCAGCCAAGACCTGAGAACAACACGTGGAGCAGCTGAAGAACCCTTGTCTACCTTTGCAGTTTTGAACACAGACTGGTTTCAATGGATAACAGTCAGAAGACTGCAAA